>JAHPZR010023740.1:67500-75000 GCA_019787425.1 Platygyra sinensis
TCATTAACAACATCTGCCAAAAGAGATGGAGACTACTACATCCTGAATGGCTCAAAGGTTAAAACATTTTTACTGTTGCAAGCCAGTACTAAACCACTGCGACCCAAAATTTTATGCATGTAGTTTTGCTCTGTTTTGGAAAAGGCAATGAGAGAAAGATACCAAAATGGGAAGTGGCCAGTGATATTAAAACACCTGTTTATTATTGTCTACACATGATTCCTATGTTGCCTTAAAGCATGTTATTTTGTAATAGTTGAATAAATTGACATTTGTTTCAAGCCTCATGCTAATTACTAACAATGTCCATTAAGCAGTCACCTCCCATTTCCCTGAGGGTGACCACTAAATAGGGGTGTGACTGTAAATCTGAAACATTTTTTTTTCATTTGAACTGGTTTGTTTTCTGTCAGGTAAATTACTATTACTGGTGATGACTAAATTCTCTACTATTTTTCCAGGCATTCATCAGTGGTGGTGGAGACACTGACATTTACATTGTGATGGTCAGAACTGGACAACCAGGTACAGCCTGTAGTACATAACTTGGGCAAAAGTCACTTTTAGTTAGAGTAACAAGACTAAAGAAGATACCTGTCCATCAGATTTGCTAGTGACCAGCAATATTTGCAATGCATCATGATATCGAGGCAGTGTGGCCAAGTGGTTAGAGCACCATATTTTAAATCTATAGGTCCTGGGTTCAAATCCCGTTCTGACTGCCAACTGATGTTGTTCTCGGTAGCCTCAAGTTCAACTTCTCAGCTATGCTTGTAAATAGCCAACTTGTCTGCCTCCCGCCAGTTGGGATTCTTAACCTAGTAATATGTTTATTTGAATATTAAATTTTACTGTTCATTGTTAGTTTACATTGGTCCTGAAAAGACCCAAATGGGAGGTGGCCAATTATATTTTATTTTTTGTTTATGTGTAGGCTGTTTGGATCATGCGTACTAAAGGAATCCATGGTGGAGTGTCAATAGATACCCTTGATCAACATCTCAATCAGTACTCTACCAACATCCCGATCGATACTTGGACACTTGATCAGATGATAGCTGGACAAGTGTTATCTCGATGAGTGCCCTACCAATATCCTGATTGATGCGGTCATTGATCACCAGTAAAAAGTTAATGAAAAACTCTTAAAAGTGTCAATGAACATTAAAAAATGTACAAACGTTTCGGGCAGAGTCCTTCATCTGTGTAAAAAAGCCCATTGTGGCTTGTGTAAAAAAGCCCATTGACACTTTTAAGAGTTTTTCATTAACTTTTTACTGTTATTATAGTGTCACGCATCAGTTTTCAATTTTTCATTGATCACCACTCAGTTTACATTATTTTGATCAGTTGATGGTTGACTGTTGTGAGTGTTAACCGAGCCATGTGAAACGATAAAAAATTAGCTGACTGTCGACCAAGTGTTGACCGAGTTGTTGAGCGAGTCTCAGTGGACGATGTATCAGTCAAGGGTATTGACGCAATCAACAAGACTGCAGAATGATGCCTTTAGTGGATATATTTCAACCTTTTCCCAAATTATTATGGATGCAACTTTGCTCTTTTTCTAGGTGTAACCTTTTCTGCGTTATCTTGACTTTGATTGGCTCAATGCAAATTATAAATTTAACCTGATATGTGATCCATCATATCTGATCTGCATGAGTTGATAATAGCTGTTTAGTAAATATGTTATTAATTTGGTTTTAGGTCCTCAAGGAATTTCAACAGTTATTGTTGAAAAAGGAACACCAGGATTGAGTTTCGGCAAGAAAGAGAAAAAAGTATGTAGCAACTAACCACAACCTGACCAGGCTATCAAGTTATAGCAACACAATTTTTAACCAATCAGCATGCATATTTTCTTTATGCCCACAAAACAAGCTGTTTTTTCCTGACTGTGTTAAATCACAAAAGTTTTGGCAGCATATATGAAACAAGAGCAAAAAGCACTAAATGTTTCAATATGTGACGCCAACTGAGCTCACCAGTGGTATCACAAATGATACTGTACACCCTAAGATGGTTGGTGCACAGTAGTTTCTTACTCAGAACACCTCAACTTGGGCAATACCCAACATTGCCCCAGGAGAGCTTTGTCAGGAAGGACAAAATTACTTTTAGGCAATTAAAAAGAATCAAACATCATATGATCAATAACAGCTTTTTGAACTGGGAGAGAAAAATCAAACATGGCATAAGACAGAGAACGTAGTCAAAGCATGATCATATCATCATTGTTATCACTACAATGTCCGAGTGCAATCAAGGAGGATTTAAGTGATAATGACCATTGAAAGAGAATTAAGTTAATGGAAAACTGTATTCAACTGGTGATGAAGACAAGTTAACCCATTGACTCCCGTGCTGGCCGTAACTGGCTGTGACGAGCTTTGGCCTTTCTTCCACTTCTGACGTCATCAATTTTGACCAAAATTGGCATCATCTATACTCAACTTCTGCAGGAGAAAAAGATCTTTCCAATGATGCCCAGATCAGAGTGATGGAGTAATGGAGCCTGAGATATGAACAAAAATGCTCAAAATGATGAGTGAAAAACTCAGAGCAAAATTTCCTGCCACTACACCTGGCTGCTCCGTGGTTAAAATTGGCCACCTCGATGACCCTTTCTTAGAAGTTTTTTAATCACAAGCAAGCCCAGTAGAAGGTCAATCACAGTAGCAAAAAGAAAAGAAAAGGAGAAAAAGAAAAGGGAAAAAAAAATCCAAAAATCGAAAAAGCCTAAAGACGTAGGTCAACTACTTGTCCAAAAACTATCTTAAAATTTTGATTTCTGCGCGTGCATGAGCCAAAATCCTGTAAAAAGCGATTCTAGTGGCAAGAAGGGCTGACTGTCGTGTAGCAAATGCAGTTTTGACCAGATTAAAGCTAATTTGGCCAAGAGTTAGCCTTTAAACTACCAAAATGTCCAAAAAACGCATTTTGAGCAAAAAGCTCCGGTGATCAATGGGTTAATCTCCATCTCTAAGTTGTTATATCATTCTGTACTATGTTACGGCAGATTGGTAAATATAATATCATTGTTAGAGGTGCATTGATTTAATATTATTTTCTTGGTTCAGGTTGGATGGAATTCACAACCAACAAGAGCAGTGATATTTGAAGACTGTAAAGTTCCTGTTACTAACAGAGTTGGATATGAAGGACAGGTTAATTACCTCTGTCATCTCATAGAAGGCTCATAATCTTACTGTTGTATTAGTACCCCTTTTAGGGTGTTTTCCAAAAGGCAATGAATTGTCATTATTATTCATTCAAAATATTTCCCCATTTCTGATTGGTTAAAACCACACGCATAATTCACCATAACCAGCTGCTGTTCACCAAATTTGAAAAGAATCTTCCCCATATTGAATCAATGACGTCAAAAGTGCAGCCCCCTGCAGATTATTGAACCGTTGATCAAGAAAACCTGGGGTTGAGATTGTGTTATTTTTGGTGAGCAGAAAAACAAAGAGCGAAATGGCGAAACTCCTTTAAGTATGGGGAAATATTTTGAATGGATAATAGGATATGAAGAATTCTGCAGATCTTGGAGGGTGTTATTCACCTCGGCCTTCGGCCTCTTTGGATAACACCCTCCTTGATCTGCAGAACTCTTCTTATCCTACAATAGCCAAATTCAATAATTGCTAATTATGTGATATTTGAGTAAAAATATCTATAGTAGACATGTAGTAGATATGTTGGTGATTTTCAGCTTGAAAATGTTCAACAAGGCCACAAAGTCGAGCTAACATATTTATAGGCTTGCTGAATCACGGATATGAAGTGATGTTAGCAAATATCAAAATGGAACGCCAGAGGTGGCCAAAAAAGCTTTTAATATGGGGAAGGTCTGGAACACAGTATGTTGTCATGGTAACAGAACTGTTATGCTCATATTGTGGAGCACATTTAGTAGAATCTTACTGCAAAGAATCAAACATTTCTGATACAAACTGACTGAGATATCTCTTTTCATCATATTTGAACAAAATCTGGTTGAGTGTATGACATCATCACTTGGCTAATTTGCATATTTAAAAAATTGAATATCTCTTAAACGAAAAGAGATATTCGAAAATAGTAAATGGCATTTTCTTCTCATGCAGTCTACTCTTTTATGTTTCAAAATGGCTTAAATAGGAAAGGTGCGATTTTCGTCATAGTACCACTTTAAGGACTCAATTTTCAAGTTTTATTTGTAAAAGTTGAAAAGACAACCAGGTACAGCAAACAATGGATAATATTGATTTGTAAAAGTTGAAATGTTTTGCTCACTTTGTAAAATATAGGGTTTTAGAATAGCAATGTATGGACTCAATGGTGGTCGTATCAATATAGGTGAGTATCAGCCTGTGCTTCTTCTTTGAAAGAAAATGAACGATTGATGGCATTCATTCACAAAATGATTGAATGCACCTAGGAATATTATCTTGCGAGTCTAGAAATGTTCTTAATTATCAACCGTTTCTACAGCATCCTGTTCACTGGGAGCAGCTCAAGCATCTATTGAACAAGCAGCTGAACACACTAAAGTGAGGAAACAGTTTGACAGTCCCCTCGCAGACAACCAGGTACAGCAAACAATGAATAACTGATTTCTTATTTTCAGAATGAGCGTTATTTCTGTTCTTCCGGTTGATTTATTTGAGTTTGTTGTTGACTTATTAAAGAAATATAGAAAGGGAACAAATTTGCATCAGGTACAAAATTTTGTAACTGCAAGTCAATGAAAATGTAATAACAAATATTTAAATTTTATTGCAACTAACAAACAGAGTGTTGATTGTTTTCTCGCACCTGTGACAAAGCTGCATCTAGTGTATTTTTTACTGCAATTGCTACTAATCTTGCAGCCCAGACAACACTGCTTGCATCAGTGTGTCATGCAATGCCATTTTCAGCTCACGCTCTGAAAAAATATTTTCTGTATCACTTGATATTGTGGTAATAAAAAAAACAAAATTTAATGTGGTTTGGCGATGTCTGTACTGTTATCAATGACGATATGTGGAGTGTACCTCGTGACTCCACAACATTTTGAGCACTGTGATGACACGTATCATTGTTGAGAACAGCTTTTACCATAGCGGCTACTAAATTCACAATCTGATTGGTCAATTTGCCATTGTTGATGAGTCCAGACAACGCTGCTCACATCAATGTGTCTGACAATGCCTCTTTGAGCTTGCGCTCTGAAAAAAACATTTCTTTGATGTTGATATTGGGGTAACAAACAAATCAAAATGTGTTTTAGCCTGGTCTGTACTCTTATCGACAACAATGTTAGTCATCACAGTGGTCAAAGTGTTGTGGTGGACTCAGGAGGCCCAGCCGAGTGAGTCCACAACACATTCAATATGTTGAATTTGATATTTGGTATAGTCAACATACTTTATTGAGCTATGGAACTGTATTCAAACTGCCCAATCATAGCACACACAATTCATGTTACAAATGGAACAAACATCAGATCCCTTGCACCTGTAAAGAAAAACATAGGCACGCAAAGCGTGCAAGAGTTATTTTTTTTTGTGATAGGAGCATTCGTAGAACTGTTTACAGTAACGATTTAGTTAAGGTTTTTTGGTTGCGATGTACAGCAAGAAAGAAACTGGGAATTTATGATGTACATACCATGTTACATCGGTAATGGTAAGATGGCTAAATAGTAAGCCATCAAATGTTTGACTGAACAACGTACAATAATCCGACATTGCTCCAGATTAATGTAGGTACCATCTTATTTTCTAACAGGCAATTTGATTCCTTCTTTGATACCCACACCGTGATTGGTGTGACACGCGCACATGCATAACTCCCTCACTCATCGATCACATAGCCCTTCCAACCCCCAAGAGGAATTTTGCTCAAAATACTCAAGTTAAGAGACCTTTTCGCATTTTATACGAGTCGTAAATTTACTTTTTTTACACAACACTTCTTCATCGAAAATAGAAAGAAAGAGAAAAAACCGTTCTGACACGTTGAAAGTTTAATTTAATTTACTCCGATATGAAAAACAAAAGAGTCAAATTACCATTTGTAACTAAAAATAGCTAGCATCTCGTGGGAACAAGTGGTGATGATTTGCCAGCTCTAATTGAATTTACTCCCTTGTGAAAAACAAAAGTGTCAAATTACCCTTTGTAACTAAAAAATAAAAATATCTCGTTATATTTGCGTGCAACAAGAACAAAACAATCGTTCCCTCTACCTATTGTAAACGTTCGAACTCTTTCAAATCAAAATTGTCTCGTCTCCTCTAAAACATTTCCTTAGAACTAGAAGCAATGATGCGTGACGTCTAATTGAATTTACTCCTTGTGAAAAACAAAAATATCAAGTTACCATTTGTAACTAAAAATAGCAAGCATCTCGTGGGAACAAGTGGTGATGATTTGCCAGCTCTAATTGAATTTACTCCCTTGTGAAACACAAAAGTGTCAAATTACCCTTTGTAACTAAAAAATAAAAATATCTCGTTATATTTGCACGCAACAAGAACACAACAATCGTAACCTGTCCCTATCGTAAACGTTCGAACTTTTTCAAATCAAAATAGTCTCGTCTCCTCTAAAACATTTCCTAAGAACTAGAAGCAACGATGCGTGACGTCTAATTAAATTTACTCCTTGTGAAAAACAAAAATATCAAGTTACCATTTGTAACTAAAAATCAAAACATCTCGTCCATTTGCATACAACTAGCTCACGCACTGTTTCAAACCTCAACATTCATCTCGTCCATAATTAAAATCCTCAGCCTAACCCACAGAAAATGCCGAAGTAAACTCAATATATGAATACTTCCTCTTCTTTTATAGAAGAATAAATATGGCAGTTCTGAACTGTATCGGAATCAAATCTTCTCGTGTACCATTTACTTTTAAAACAAGAAATTTGATTGGCTGTTTATAGTAGATCCCATCTTATTGGTGTGACATACATACATCTCTCACTGACTCACTCACTCACTGATCCATTGACCCGTACACAACATACTCGACGCGCCGACTAAGAGGTATTTTTTTTACAAAAAAATAACTCAACCGTGAGAAACACATTTTTAAACAATGTGTGTGTTACAGCACATCCAGTTCAAACTGGCTGACATGGCAACCTCTCTGGTGACATCACGGTTGATTGTGCGTCAAGCTGCTCGTGCTTTGGATGCTAAGTCACCAGAGGCTCCTACGCTGTGTTCCATGGCAAAAATGTTTGCCACTGATCAATGTTTTCAGGTCTGTTTTCTTTAAATTTGTTTTAATATTAGTCTGTACTCATTTTTTTTTGCACTGATTGGAAAATTCAGAGTAAGTCACACACCTTAGCTTAAAGCTAATCAAGTTGAAGAGATCTACTTGAGGCATCCTTTTTTTTTCTTTTTTTTTTTTCAAAGTTTCCAAACATCTTTTCCTCTCTGTGGATCCATGCCTGAATGTTACATTGTAGCTGTATAACTAAATTGTATGCATCATACTAATTAGGCCCG
>JAHPZR010023740.1:77500-95000 GCA_019787425.1 Platygyra sinensis
AAAATTGATGTCGATTTGTTTTTTATAACAAAAATTGTCCACTCTCCCTCATTGGCACATAAATTGTAAATTAATGTGCCTGTCCACTAATATTGACAATGAAAATTAGCCAATGAGTGTGCAAGAATTTCTGTAGATATTGTAAAATATGGCGTGGTGTGCTGCAGGAGCCCATTACCCGGAGCCTCCATGCAAATTGTACCCTTGAGTAAACCCTGTCCCGTATTTTTTTTATTTTTAGAACTGTAAAATCTGCAGTTCTTTAATTTCCTGCGAAAACACGCTGACGTCTGCATAACATGCTAAGAAAATATTAAATTTTCCCCGCTTTCAGTCGTTTTTGAAATACCGGTACTTTTTTGTGGTCTTGGTGTGACGTACACCGTTTTTATTCAAATAAACACCGAGGTGTTTTTTAAATTTTTTGACACTTAAGATGCAGCGTTTATTCAAGGGTGGCGTTTATTCAGGGGAGGCATTTATTGCAAGCCTTGTAACATCTACTGTGAATTTATTGTCCCACTGAAAGTCACTGGTGAAAGAAGAAGAGAAATCGGACTAGTTGTACCGGCAAGTTTCTTTGCTGTTACCACGGAATAGCTTATGGCAGAAGTTTGAGAGGGAAAGATAAGCAGCAAAGCTATGAAGTATAGCCACTTTGAAGTGAATTACATTACAGTCGAGAAAAATAAATTTCTACAACTGGTTTAGGTTGAATGTTGTCCTTTGTTTTTAAAGATGGGTATTTGAATTGTTTACATTGGCTATAAATAATGCTTCGAATGAACGCCGCAATGTCGAGAAAGATTGTGGCGTTTATTCGAGGGCGGCGTTTAATGATACTTTTGCTTGTCCCTGTGGCATTTGTTCGAGGGCAGCGTCTTTTCAAAGGAGGTGTTTATTCAAATAATTACGGTAACAATAGAGGACCACAGCTCCTTTATGACTGACTATTGCAAAACCACCCTTGAAAACCCCTGGGAGTTGCTTCTAAAAATAAAAAGATATGGAACAGGGTTGACTGAGGTCAGTATGGAAGATGGAAGCTCTGGGTAATGAGCTCCAGTATGCTGTTTGTATACACTCCAGAAACATATTTACATCTTTTTCAAGTGTTCCTATCACAGAGTTGCCATACCCAACTGGTATCTAGAACAATATTATAATGACGAATCAAATTCAACTGTAAGAAATAGTTATTCTCTAGTTATATTTCAAAGATGGTCAACTCTAGGACTTGTAAACTTCGAAATTCTCCAGCTGGACAGAGAAATAAAAAAGTGAATAATAATTAATGACAGATGTTGCTGACTCTTTTTCCTGATTTCTTTAGTAACTCTACATGTAATGTAAGATTTTTATTGCCTGAATAATTTATGACAGTAGTCTCCTAGACAGCTCTTTGCAAAATTTTCTCACATATCTTCCCTGTAGTTAACAGGCAGAAAATCTTTGGAAGCACTCCAACAGCGTCTGGCAGTAGGCCACAAATACATAACCAGTATGGCGTGCAGTCAATCCGCTGGAAGTAATGTCTTTGAGCAATTTCTTTCACTGCTGTGCTCATGTTTTCCTCTTTATCACCTGCTTGTCTATTTTAATCTGTTTTCCCTGCACCACTACCAAAACCTGAACTGCATATGAATTGCCTCTGGCACCCTGGGGTACTATGTTCTGTATGGAACTTAAGCCAATTTATAAAACAAGGAGTCAGCTACCAATTGATATATCACTAACTTCAAGTGTTTGCTCATAAAAATGTAGTTAAAGAATTTTGTACAGTACAGTCTGTAGTACATGTACACTAACACCTATTCAGCATTACAAAAAGAAGTATTCAGTACAGCCCTAATTTTATTGAGCCACACCACTCTTTTAGTCATTCTGAGTGCAGTAGAAGTTGGAATATGCAGGAGGCAGCTCCTCTTGTTTTTTCATCAATGGGGTATCTTGAAATAATTATTATCCATCAGTGTTCCAGATAAGAGACGGCCGGTAAAACCGGCAACTGCTACCTGACCTGACACTGACGAGAGGGAAAATCAAGTCAATCCTTTATCTGTTTGCACAACAACCCCCCACCCCAACTCATCCCCTTAGCGTTACATAGTGCTGCAGCTGCAATTAGCTAGGTAGACCATCTTTGTGGGACCCCCCTGGAAATTACATGACCGCTTGCCAAAAAAAATTAACTGGAACACTGATCCATTCTAGATTTTTCACTGCCCCCATCATGACAATAGCTTCTCCCTTTTTGTTTTACTGTTATTTTCCTCTCCATTGTTTTAGTTTAGGCTTCTCTTGACTTGAAGGTGATGCTGTGATCTTTCTCAGTGTACAAGTACATGTAACACGACTTTGATCTAAACAGGAAGGACTCTTAAGCAACTTTTTTGGTAACTCTAGAAAGAGGGCACTTCATGTAATGTTAAGGCTTGGCATTTTACGAAGTATAAAACTAAACTTATACACTACTGACACAAACAATTTTATACATCATTGCTTTTAAAAAATGTTTATTGAATATCATCTAAAATATTCATTTATATACAAAATTAATCATTTTATTAGTTAAAAAATTCTTTTATTTGATATAAAACCCTTTATAAAATGTAAAAAATATCCAATTGTTTATGCAAAATTAATGTTACAACAAGGTAAAATTCCATGGTAAGTTTTGAAAGTCCTGTTTAAAACAGTAACAAAGTCTGGTTGTCAAACAAGAAACTATTTACAACAATGAACATTTAACTCCAAACATTCACATTATCACACTCAAACTCATACTCCTGTTTACTTTTTGTCCTATTACTCTAGAATTACGGGCTTGAGTCCCGAGTCCTATTTTGGGTCTTTGAAAGTTGTTTTGATGTACTCTTGCCTCTTCCAGTTCCCTAAAAAGGTGAAACATTAAATTTCATCAGGTCTGCTTATTACAGTCTTTCCCATAAAACCGTGAACACCAGAGAAATTTCTGGAAAGTTTATTGTTTAGCACCCAATCAAAAGCGAGATGAAACCACAAAAGATAACTACCAAACTGCAGCATGCATTAGTCACGACTTGATTTGAAACAATGAGCTGGCTTTTTCTTCCAACGAACTGGCTTTTCTTCCACAACTTACCTTCAAAAACCAAACTAGCGAATTTGGAATAGCCCTAGAAGCGAGTGTAAATTGCCAAATTTACACGGTACAAGTTTCTCAGCTACAAAAAATTACGGATCGAAAATCACTGATCACAGCCAACTAGCATGACCCTTTGAACTGCACGTGAAGCACACCGGTCAGTCCCACCTCTGATTGGTCCGTTACTTTTTGCTCTCAGACGCGCTGTCTAGCCTTGTCTGATCTTATCAACTTGATTCAACATCACTTTCCTGTAATGTCACTAAACATAACATATCATTCACATCTATTCTTTGCACATAAATAAGCTGAAATACAAAAGGAACAATTTCAGTATTTTGAAAACGGTAAAACTGAAGATTTGTCATGGAAGAAAAAGCCAGCTGGTTGTTTCGAATCAAGTCATGACTAATCCATGCTGTGGTTTGGCGGTTACATGCATCTTTTGCGGTTTCATCTCGCATTTTTTGGTCGCGAAACAATAAACATTCCAGAAATTTTTCCTGGTGTTCACGGTTTTTCAGGAAAGACTAATTTGTTGCACTACAGTTTATTTTTCAAGATGCTCAATACAAACGATAATATTACATCAGTAACATAGCATAACTTGAGAATTAAACTTGTAGAGGTAACAGTTAGAGCTGGTTAGACTATATGTACATGAATTGCACTTGGTACTACAAGTAGTCTACTCACAGGTACAAACATTTGACACAGTTTATCAATATGTTGATTTGATTAGTATTTTGTTGTTTTGAGCTACTACAAGTAATGTATTTGAAACATGTAGTTTTGACCAATAACTGGATTGTCAACGTGTCACACATCTTGATCATTGTTGACAATGTCTTGTAAAAAAAGGATTCATTGTACCTTGAAAGGACTTCATTTTTAAACTTTTCTGCATTCAGCTCCTTCTTTAGCTGTGCCTGTAAAAAATGGACAAAAGAGGTGATCTCATCAGTGATCTAAAAAGGACTTTACATGCATCATTGGTTGAAGATTTAGCAAAACTAAATTGCAGTGGTGAAGTAGCGTTGTGTTAACAACTGCATCGCTAAAATGGAGGTTGGCTGCCTGAAACATCCAGGAGCTTCCACTATTGGCAGCCAGCTCCTAGATGAAGATTGCTCCCATGGCTGGCAAATTCTGAAAACCCAGCCATGAGCTCCCACGCAGAAAGAGCAACAGGCTCCCGTCACACTGTAGAAACAGTGGAAAGTGGGAGGGTAAGGGGTGGGAGGGGAACTGCCTGGGCGATGAGCTGCCACACTACAAAACACCAGAGAACGCCTTCTGTACATACACCACGCTACGCTAGGATCCACAAGCACATGGAATTCCGACACATGCGTATATGTGTTGACACTGCTGACCTCCAAGGGAACGCAAGGTCTCTTTGTTGTTAACTCTGTTAAATTACATTTAACTGCATTAATGTACCTTAGATTTTGCAGCAAGTGGACAAAGAACTGGGTTTTGTTTCAGGGCTGTTGCAGATGGTCTGTTATTTGCCACAGGGTCAATCATAAGCTGGAAAGAGATTAGATAAAAAAGTTAACTACATGTATTTTTCATGTACATTACAGTTATATCCAAGTTTTAATCTTGAGGATCGCGTTTAGGGAGGCTAGTCTTGACCAACATTAGGGGTGACTATTGAGGTCATCTTAACTATGGGTGCAAGAGGTCACATGGATATTGCGATATTATTGTGATAGTGTAGGTACTATTGCAATAGTATTGCGATAGTTTTCTGGAATGTCTGTATTTACTTATTGCCTTACACTTTAAGAAATATCTAAGAAGTAGTAGTCAATACAGGTGCTGAGGAACACAATGGATGGCGCAACCCTATTGGTGGTTCAAGAATCAAGACGCTAAAAATGCTAGGTGCAGTAGGTGGATTGTTTTTAGTTTCTTCACCTTTATCTGGGTGTCTTTATTTTCCAAACAAGTTAAAATGTAAGAAGTATAGAAACTATCAAAACTATTGATAGTTCGCTACACCATCACAATTGTTATTAATGTTTCATTTTCACTATCGATCCATCGCCTTCGCAGCATTAACATCACGATGCATCAATAGTTTGATGTATTCAGTGTCGGACATTAGCACTCGCCCGCTCGCCCAGGCAAGTGTGAAAAGTGTCGGGCGAGTGCAAATTCTCGATCACTTGCCCATTTGGCGAGTGCAATTCTTGTCACCAAGAAATTAACTAAATATCAAAATAATATTTTTACACTCCATTTTGGCAAGAAAATTCCTAAACATAAACTTACCATTTCTATTTTACAAAGTTTTGTTTCGAAAAGCAAGTGACATACTACATTCGGCTAAACAATATGGCTTCCCCCTAGTGATAATTACACATCGCATCTACTTGTACAAAGTAATACTGCTGGTCACTATCGAGCCATCGGTGATCAGGTAGATATGGCACCTAAAATAGAGACCGCTCCTGAGAAGAACCGACACGTTTGCTCGCAAACTGCAGGGATTTCACGAAGATTCATCAATAAAAAATTGAAATATAAAGTAAGAGCTTCCATTGTGTTTCCTTGGGATTTAAAGTCTTTAAGTAGAATTTTTCATTGAGGAAATAATCCTCGGACTGCCATAGTGCTTGATGACGTTACAAGCGAATTGTTTTCCGTACTTCCCCAGCTCTCTGATCATTGCGTGTTCTCCCGTAAACTGATCGCGTACAAAATATATTTCAAGAGTCTCCAAACTAGTCGAAGAGAAAAAGGAAGGAAAAAGCCCCGAAAGCTACCTGTGATCAGTCCAAGTGGGAATAAAAGATGACTAAAATGGTTGGAAAAACGTGGGGGTTGGAAGGGGAGGGGGGGGAGTAAATTTTTGGGCGAGTGAAAACTGATCCGGGTGAGTGCATTTTGAGGGTCACTCGCCCGAATGGCGAGTGCTCTCAAAATTAAGTGTCCAACACTGGTATTGTTACAGCCTTAACCAATACGTCAGCCATTAGTTCGGTCGAGGGTCAATCGATAGTCTACTGATATATCGGTCAATACTTGGTCAACACTCTGTTAATAAATTGGTTGAGATGTATATCAGCCAATATAGATATTAGTTCAACGATACCACCAACAGTCGACTGACTACCACAGAGATATGACCGATACTCTCCGGCATCATGATAGAGTATCGGTGGGTAGGGAGTAGGTAGTTGGTCGATATAGCAAGTATCCACCGTGTATTGACCAATATAATTTATTATTGGTACACTATTGCTTGACTATCAACAGATACATTGATGGACATATTGGTCAAGACTACCTACAGTAAACATGATCCTTAATCGGTTCAGCACAAAATGTGTTTAAGTGTTTTAGTGATTATGAGACCAAGATATAAAAAAAAGTATACTTATCATTCTTAAAAGGAATATTGAATGTTCAATGTTGATGGGCTTGAAAGTAAGAAAGAACATCATTTTCACTGAACTGAAAAACAGTGTCTGTGTACAGCAGTTTTGATTTGCACTAACCTTTAAAAGTAAATTCATTTCATTTGATATCTGATGAAGGTTTGGTAGATGTCCTCTCCTGAGGGAAGAAAGATCAAATGCAATGAATTAATTTTGGTTCTGTCTCTCTTAGGGCAATGTGTGTTTTGTACTAAGCTGTAAGAAGTTTGTTGCTGGATATTTTGTGATAGCCACAGACCTGATTTCATGCCATTTTTCGCCATTCTTTGGAAGTTCTGATCCTCCACCCTTGCAGTAAAAAGACAATAATAATTATTTTAATTACATTTCATTATTGTCTAATGCTGTAGCCTTGTTCATGCCATCCACCTCTTTCAAGCCATTGATATTGGCTACCTATATAGCTACATGTATGCAGTCAAAAGGCTGTTGGTAAGGGATGATATTTTACAGCATAATGGGGTCTTACATAGGTGCAAGGATTTAAGGTGGCCGAACACAGTTTTCAAGTGCCTATGCCTAATTCACCATAACTTTTAAAGTATTTATGCTTTGGCACCCATTTTTTTGCAAGAGTCAAGGTTAACCACAGAAATATTTATTCTCGCATTTTGACTAGGGTGTGTGCTGTTGCCATGGTCACGGGACTGGTTAAAAACAAGGCTTAAATAATGGTTTTTGTTTATTTAAAAAAAATCCAGTCGTTAGATTGTTTTTATATTTTGCACACCAAGAATTGACATTAAATCCCTTCTGTCAACACGGTTCTAATAAAATTTTCACATAGGCGATTTCCGTAATTTGCTGTTAATCGTTTTCTGTATTATTAAAAATTCCCTCTGTCAAAATTCAGATTTTTTGGATAGATCATTTACGTGGTCTCTGATCTATTTTTCTGCCAAATTTCTTGAAATTCTCACGACTGGATCGTTAGAAATCGGCATGTTTCTGCTAAAGCAATCGGTCTCAATTTTTCGAGCAACTGCGCATGCGTTGCATTTAACTGGGTTCTTTCGGTTCTTTCTGTAACAAACAAAAGCTGAAAATTGCTGGGTTCTTTGCATCGTTACCTTTTCTAACATATCTTTGTAATAAAAGATTAAAGCCGTTAATACACTGCGTTCAATTATAGAGAAAAAATAACACAGAGAGTGCGCTCTACTGACGGCATATTTGTTCTTTGAAATCCTTGTGCACGTGCTAAATATTGCATCAGCAAAAGCGCGCGAAAACTGTGCAGTGTTTTTCTTTTCATGATTGTCAATGTAGTTTAACAAGTGTTTTGTGCCGGAGTAGTTTTGATTCACTTTGGTCTGGAAAGAGAAAGATTACATGGTAGGAACATGTCGGTTTTAAAACTAGTGCCTTTCAAGCCTTTTGAAAACAGTCTCTTTTTAGGCAATGCAGTAAGCTTATACAGTTATTGTTATAAACATTATAGTTAATTGGTTAATAGCTAATAGTAGTTATAGTTTGTCTTTCTTGTTGCACTTTCTTTTTTTTTTTCTCGAAGATATTAGCGTTTCAGCTACACTATAAATTCAAGGTTAAATAAAGTCATGTAATGTAAATGTACATAAGCCAGATAGCTTTGTTTTTATGGCTTTCAAGAGTAGTGTGTGCACACCCAGACATGGCCTGTCGCATATAGTTACCGTTAGCTATTTTGTTTATAGATGTGAAGATTTACTGTGATACTCACAGCCAAATAAACAGTTAATGCTAAAGCAAAAATGTCGGCCTTGGGTAATGCAGAGTAGTCCTGAAACAGATGAATAAAAAAATATATTTTGTTAGTTAATTCTGACCACTGGGATGTTAGCCATCAATGTTGTGCCGAGTCTCATTAGCCATGAATGGTTAATACAAAATGGCATATCAACATTTCTAACTTTAGAAGATCCATTTTGCCACAGAGTCATAAACAGAATCTGTATTCCACTTCTGACTCTGTTTGTGTTGGTTTTCCTGAGATCTAATCACTCTGCACTTCTGATCACATGCAACTCTAACTCTGACTACAGTGACAACCAGCCTTGAATGACATTGTACCAGTCCCATAGCTGTTCTCAAGGCTGTGCTCTAACGGCGCCCGGTCGCCTCAGGCGACTAACATTTGGTCTCGGGCGACTGAAAAAGAAAAGCGGTCGCCCGTCCGGGCGCCTAGATTTTGGCTTGTGTGAAAACCCGAAACGAAACCACCGAACGTATTGAAACGGAACGGAATGAAACAAAAAGAAACTTCCTTGTGCTCCCACGCTCCCGTTAGCCCGAAAAACAAAAGCGCTGAAAGCGCATCAATAGCCTGTGTGATCGATATTAGCTGTACACTTAGGTTAAATATTAAGTTTACAGGTCATGGGTCTTGTTTCGCTTCAGTGGTTGCTCTTCCGGTTTTTTAACATAGTGCATGGCCCAGCTTTCTTGTCCATTGAACGACACAATAAAGCGAGCACCTGATTTTAACTAACATTTTCTAATTTTACTTGATAATTTGATGATATTTACAGAACTAAAAATATTCGGCAGGACAACAACAAGAATTGCTCAAGCTCAAAGTTGTCACGTCTGTGTTATGTAATATTGTTCCACATGATTTAGCACGAAAAATTATTTTGTCGTTGCCCCTGAGAAACTGCACGATTTTTGCACAAGCATGTGTTGAAGATCTAATTTTTGTATTGAAGTGGATGATGCTTATTTTTTTGTGTTTCAACAGTTTCAACAGTGGAGTGCATGATTAATAAAACGAAACTTTCCTTTATGCAAATTTTTGTTTATTTAATTAGCTTCGTTCGTGGCATAAAAGATGTTTATCAGCACCACATTTGGCGACTTGCTCGCAATTGTAATAATTAGATCAAAATTTGGTGAAAACTGACGAAAGTTTGAAATAAGAACCCTTTTGTTCCAAAACCTATTTCAGTGGTCTTGAAAGAAATTTCGGTTTTCACACGTATGTGGTTAATTTATAACAGGATTTCATGATATCACAAGTTCGCTAAAAAGAGTGCGCGACAGCTTAATTTAGTAACTCACTTCACCGGACATGGGCGGCGAACGAGAGAGATTTAAGATGAAAATGTTTGACAATTATGTGGATTCCCTGGAACTGTTAATTATTAAATGATTAAACCATGAAATGGAATATTAATTAACTAATTAATGAACTATTAATTAATTAATTAATTAATCAATTCAGATGACCAACCTGGAAGGCTGGGCGACCTACTTGTCATGGTGAGGTGCCCGAAGGGCGCCCTGAAAATTTTGCTAGAGCACAGCCTTGTGTTCTAAATTCTAACTATACTGTCTTGACAAATTTATGGAAGCATGCTGGTGACAATCATGAACACAATATTGTTTCATGTTTAGACATAATAAATCATTTAGTAGCTTACTTCTTGCAGTATTTCATTGGGTAAAAATCTACAGTCGCCTTCCTCCACTTGTGGATTAATTATCGAAGTCACATGACCCAAGTCACCTTTGTAAACGAGATAAACACAACAAGAAATTGTCAGTTTGATGTAATTGGCTGTTAGTGGCTTTACGCTTGAACCTTGACAAGGTTACTATGCTGTAGAGTTAAATCAATTTGCATAAGTGAACACTGTACCCCCAATCTGAGTCATTTTCACTTAAACACAACATTACACAATAATTTTAGCGAGTTCTGATTTTTTTCTGTTAATGTTAGTTTTATACAATGTAATGACAATTTTTCTAGCTAACTGTGCTTGTAAGATTCAAGTATACCTATTTTGTAAACTGGCATTCTTTTTCGTAGACCAGGAGTTTCATTTTCATCAAATCCTTCATCACCACTGTTGTGGCATTCATCTACATCTGTGTTAAAGCTAATGAAGATATTTCCTGAAAAGTGAAGAAAAAAAAGGAGAATGTAGTATACCAAACAAACTAACCTGTCATCTGTTCACTGGTTTAAAAAATAATTTGTGCAAAGGAGAAATTGAGACAGACACAAAAATCATGTTCTATGTTTTGGCAATAGTCCGGCCTCTTTGATGTGGACACCCACTAGTCAAAAAGGTGTGTATGTATTATAGAAATGTCTGCACCATAGGTAGAAGTTATTATATAATAAGTAAATTTTGACTTCTCTAAGATTGTAATGTAGTGAGGTCCATATAATGGAGGCGTCTGTCAGGAAATCTGCATTAATTACAACCGATTATTGTTGCAATGATTATAATTACCAGTACTGAAGCAATAATTGCAGTCGCGCATATATGCACATTTGGCTTACCAGGTTTGATGTCCATATGAACCAAACCTAAAGAATGAATATACTTTAAACCCTACATGTAAACAGAAAAGAAAAAAAAGTGGAATTAGATTTAAGATGTACAAGGGGTTAGCATGGCAGTACAAGGGAATAGTGAAAACCAAAGTCATTTATAAGACTGCATCATATGACGTGATCACCTCAGCTACTTGAATAAGAAGTGGTTTCAATTCTCCCTCTGTCATAACTTCATTCGAGTTATTATTTTTTTCAATCAAGTCAGCCAGACTACCCCCTGAAAAAAATTAAACAATAATGGCTTAAACACTGTTAGTGTACATTAGAGAAAAGACTGAAAAGATAACTCCTCAACAAGTTATATCTTGCAAACCTTCACAGTATTCATTCTGTATTAACATGTGTCCATCTTCTGCCCATGCAGAGTAATATCGTACGACGTGAGGGTTTTTTCCTAGGACAGCATGGGCGTACACCTCACGCATTGCATTTTGCCTGGAGACAAAACAAATTGCAATGCAATTAAGTGCATAGATATAATGCATAGGTCGTATTTGTGAGTAACAGAACTACATACAGTGTGTTAAAAATTAAGACGTTGAAAAAAATTTAAATCAATTCCTCACACACAAAACTTTTGATTTAACTGAACTTTCCTGGAATGTTCTCTACCAAAAACAACAATGAAAACGACTGGCCACCATGCTCGCTTAATCCCATTTATGCCTGAACTTGTTCTAGTAACAATGGCCCCCAATACATTTTGTAGTAGCTGGAAGCATAGTTTATCAAAGTAATACTTGGGTAAAAACTTGACAGGTAACAGGGCTCGAGACTAACTTTTCAGCTTGCTAGCCCAGTGGCTAGTGACAGGTTTGAATCGCTAGCCAAAACAATTTTTTCACTAGCCAGATACTCTAATATCCATCATCGCATCGAGTCAAGTAAATGTTAGCCTGTGTAACTTGCAGTATGCTTTGAATGAACAACTGACAGGTGCAAAGTTTTTGTGCCCTTGATTCTCACAGAACTGCTGTCAAAACTTCGGAACTGGCACCACCCCAAAACATTCTTTTCTTTCTAATTACCAATTCACGATTTTCACGAACAAAATCATTCATTCGGACACCTTAATTCCATACATTGCAAACAAAGTGCTTTAGGCATCTGGCGATGTTATAATTACCGGTATACGCGTCGCACAACAACCAAAAAACCGAAGTTGTCGCTTCCATGAGAATTTGTCACGGACAGAACTTCAGTTCGCAACTTGCGATCGCAAAATTATGGCCTTCAAAATGCTGATTCACTACTTTTCATGAACGCAATAATTCGTTCCATCTTAAAAGTTGCAAACATAGTTATCAATATTATATAGGCATCATTTGAATTTTCGAACAACTGCGACTTTTTTAATTTTTTCAAAGCATACATGCCCTCCAGATGTGCACATGAAATGTAGAGTTCTGCATGATTTCACTCATGACTAATCATTAGCTGCAAGTAGTTCGTTTGTTGTTTGTTGCTTTTTACTAAAGACAGGTTTTCATTAGCGACGGAGTCAGAGTCATAATCAGAGTCGTAAGTGACCTAGTGAAAATCGAAAATCGGAGTCGTCAGCAGAGTCATAAGCTCGACGGAATTGGAGTGGGAAGAATCAGAATGTCTCCATTTCTACTTACTCCGTTTATGACTCTGTCGCTTATGATCCAGTGAAAACTAGGCTGTCGGGTCAGAAGCAGAAGCGGAAGAACCTGCCAATCGCAAGGCCCATAGTCGAACATTGCCATTGGTTTATTCTTCTGCTTCTGCTTGTGACTCCACCAATGCAGTTTTCACTTTATCGCAAGCGACGGAGTCACAAGCGAAAACAGTGTACGAGATTTATTACAGCCAATATTTTAAATTCTGCACGCTTTGACTCAATTTTGTTTTGTGAAAACTTTGAAATTAACTTTAAATCATTTCCTCTGGGCCTCTGGTGCTCACAGATTTTCACTAGCCAAAATGGCTAGTGAAACGCAAAAACCACTAGCCAAAATGGAATTTTTACTAGTCTGTGACTAGTTGGCTACCATTAGTCTCGAGCCCTGGGTAAAATGTGTCGATCATCATTGGAACATAATTTGATATAAAATTTGTGGAAAAATTTAAAACATGGACATAAACCATTTGATGTATAGTCATTGTTTTCCCAGTCATAATCTGCATCCCATTTGTGCATGCTTTCACCTATAGCTTTTTTTGCATCCGATTATTTTTATATTTTTGTTAATCAAAGACAATAAATATAGGTCACCAATGCTCATGTAAAAGAAAACAAGCATTTATTCCGCTATCGAGCAAACCGTGGGGAAAATTTCTTTTATGTACGTGCGCATGCTAATGACGTAAAAATCGTGGGCAGCAGGGATGTGCAGTGCAATACTAAGGACCAACAACAACAACAACAACATTTATTTGCACTGCACAGTAAGTGTCAGTAACCGGTCACCCAAAATAACTATAAAGCTAAACTAGTTGGGTGATCATTATTATAGAACAATTAATAAACAATTCACCTTATAGCAACAAACTGTAAACGACAAAGCAAGGACCAGGGCTGTCATTAAGGGTTATAACCCATAACACCTGTTATGACTGACTGTGCTTGATTTTCTCTTGATACTATGGGTGAACTTGCCTGTTGTTGATTGAAAAGACCAATTTTGATATATCGAAATTCAGTCTGAAACAATAGACTTCAGTAAGAGGCGCTGGGGAATAAGTACAAAGTTTGTGGGGTTTATTCCCAGGAGCCTCTCTCTGAGTTCTATTGTTTTAGACTGAATTTTAATATATTGAAATTGGGCTATTCACCCACAGACTAACAAGGTTGCTACGGGTGTGGACAACAAGGCTTCAGATGACTCAAAACTAAATTACAGCCCAGAGGACCTTACTGTCTTACTTATAATACTTACTCGTTAACAGAGCCCGCAACTGGTTTCAGCGACCGCTTTAATGCATAGATACATCCATCTAATGTGAAAAGACAATATCTCGTGCTTATAGGTGCCATTACAAAACCTTCATGTAAATAGTGATCTTGCACTCTACTCCAGCTTTACCTAGTTGGGGAACAGGCTCCAGCTGGAAAGAAGGGCAAGAAAGGGCAAGAGATGCAAAAAAAAAAAAACTGGCCCTCCACTTTCTTTTTATCCTATCCCCCAACAAAAGAGAGCCTGTTCACAGACTAACTTTATCTGCCCATTAGCAGAGATCTCCGTAAGCCCCGGCGACTGGCGAAAATCGCCGGCTAGTCGTCCTGGACGCGCCGGCTACTCAGATCCAAATAAAGCAAATAAGTACTTTGTCTTGCATCCAACGGCAACTTTTCCATTGCGACGCCTGCTTTCCCTTGGGTAAATACATTTGGAAATAAACAAAGTTTTCCTTAAAGAGCCAAGTGTCCAAAAAAAGTTTTTGACTGAATAAACTTGAAAGTTTCGTCGAGATATTTCGCTACGCTTGACACTGCTTGCAGACATCGATCGAATGTTCAGCAAACGAAACAGGCTCAGATTGTGAGGCAGCAGTTACCGACGAAAAGCACTCCATATAAGACAACATACTCTGTATTCCAACACGTGCAAAATGGCGGAAATTCCTCTGCCGGCTACTCCATTTTATTCTCCTTCTACTCAAAAATTTAGGGAGAACCCTGCATTAGTCAACTACACACAGGAACTCAGTGCAAGCAGCAGCATATACAGCTTAGACTATTTGAGTCAATGTCTTGACAGTGCTTTTCAGTGAAAAAAGTGTTGGGTGATTGCAACCAGGGTATAATTGTGTATTACTTCCTTTGTTTTGGTCAGAAATAGATGCATATACTCACCTAATCTATTGACGCATTTATGAACAGAGCCAAACTGGCCAGATCCAATAGTGCTTATCTCAGCAAACTCTGCATTATAACGCGAAATGTTACTCTCATGGAGTGCAAGTTTCTGTGTAATCAATAAGAAACAGACATTCAACAGAATGTACATAAAGTGAAACAGCAGATTTTACAGTACATGGAAAAGTCATCCCAGTGATTAGAATAATATTAACTACTGGGGATACTGACTGACAGAGAAGGAAAGGAAAAACTGGGTCTAAGAATTTTGTTATTTTTGCAGTTTACTGGCCACATCATACCGTCGCTTGCAACTACCTATCCACACGCGTGACAAAAACATGTTCTGTCGGCCAATCAAAATTCAAAGTTTTGACAATCAAATTTTAAAGTTTACCCGCCCACTTTGGAATGTTTTGGCGCCACTCCACAAACAGTTGAACGGAAGCAAAGTCGATCAGCAACACATCCAGGCATTATTTTTTGTTTGGAGTTTTGAAAATCAGAATGAATGAAGTTTACTCCTCTTTTTTATCTGGATGCCTACTCAACTCAACAGAAAAACACTGATTCACATTTTGCCATTCCGCAGGTGTGCACTGTGTGATTTCTTTCATGACATTTTTTAATACTAGAGCGTTGACCAGTATTTCCAAGCGCGAAAGCTGTGTCTTTTATCTGAGCAGAGGTTTCTTCAAGTTCTTTTCTCTTAGCATTTGCTTCGCCACATTTACTGAGACTTTTCTTGCTTTTTTTCCTCTATGAATCTTTCACATGGCCACGTAAATTTACACCTGCTTGTCGGAAAATTGAGAAACATCGCTCGTTTTCTCGCTTTACTGGTTTTCGGTACTCAATACTCCGACCGTTTGAACACGATGTGGAGATTTTAAATTTGATTCAGGGCTTTGCCTGAAGTGCTGTGTTGACGTTGTTTGATGCTTCACTGCTCTTTACTCTCAGGTGTTCTTACTGAAAGATCATGTTTAAGACTGGTCTTTTGTGGCCTTTAGACTTCAGAGTCGATTTAGAGAGAAAATGAAGATCTTCTGCCACATACAGCGCAGAGAATGTCGAGGTGAACACCTTTTTCCTTAATTTCCCTATGTATTGTAAAAGATCACAGTTGATATCCAACAGAAATTCCTCTATTGATTTTTTTATTCTGATTTTGATAAAAGACAAAATGCCCGTACACGTTGCTGACTTTACTTCCTTCACTTGTTTGTAGAGTGGCGTCAAAACGTTCCCAAGTAGGTGGGTAAACTTTGAAGTTTGATTGTCAAAACTTTGAATTTTGATTGGCCGGCAGAACATGTTTTTGTCGCGCGTGTGGACAGGTAGTTGCAAGCGGCGGTCTGTTCCAGGATTTCTGAGTTCTATCTTGGACTCATTTTATGAGATGCCAATAACATTGCTCAAGTGCAGTGCTCAAACTTAACGGTCGTCCACTCGTCGAAAACGAGTAAAAAATGCCTAAAAGGAGTGAGATTTTTTGCGACTAGTCCTTTTGACGAGTAAAGTCACTCCAATAAATTGCGGCTAAGATTTCTAAATCTGTCGGGTTACTTCATAAAGCTAAATACTATTTGCCTTCAAAATCTCTTCAACACTACACTATGCACTTACTTATCCCTATCTTACTTACTGCAATTGAATTTGGGCCTCTACTTACGTCATCAACCTACAACAAATTTACCTACTACAGAAAAGAGCAGTCCGGACGATCTCTAAAGCTGACTACAAGGCTTCTAGTAAACCTCTTTTTGCAAATTTGAAAATTCTTGATGTTTTTAGTATCTACTCTTTTCAAGTAAGTTCTTTCATGTACCTATCTCACAATGATGCTTTACCCATTTCTTTTACTCAAATCTTTCAAACTGGAAACCAAATTCATCAATATTCAACAAGATACTCTGATTATCAGTGTCTGATCTAGAGCGTGCCATTGCGGGATTGGCGCAGTTCGATAGAAGATGTCCCCCAGATATTTGTCTTGTGGGCCATTTTGGCGCAGCAAACATCTGGAGCTACTGACTTGCAATTTCCCTTTGTTTCCTAAGTTTTTGAAAAACACTTTGTGATTTTAAGTTTCATCAAATTGGCAATATAAAACAATGTGCGTTTTACGAAAAATGGCTGCCAGAGACTGAGTTGAGATTCCTGGGAACAAGTAGAATTATCCATATAGGGGGTCAAATTATTAAAATGCACATGCTCAGGGTTCTCCATATCAGGCGGTAACCGGTAAAATTTACCGCTTTTGAGAGTACTTATTACCGCCTGCAAACGCTCAGAAGTCTTAATTGCCACTGGAAGCAGCTTCAGAATTGAAAACATCTTAACTCTCTGGTATTTCAGAAAAGGAGCATCTACGCATTTTGGAAGAAGCTTTTCGTGGTAGTGAACCCCATGTTTTACACCATCATATACTATGTGCAAAGAAGAGCTGCAAGTCGCTATCTTCCAATGAAATAAGCAGACAGTTGCCATCAAAGCCCCATGTTTTCAAGCATGGATCGATGATGACATTGTATTCTGCTGTAAAAGTAGTGTATGGTGGCTGGCATTTAAAGAGGGTGAGGGAATGTTTTGTTGTCTTTGTAAGAAGTATATTAAAACAGGCAAAAATGTGAAATATGCTACTGCGCCTGATACACGTTACAGGAAGGCCGCGATATCAGAGGATGGCAATTCAGAAGAACACAAGCAGTCAGTAAGGCTAGAGCGTCTTCAGCGGGCATCGTGGTTACAGAAAGAAATAGAGAAGA
>JAHPZR010023744.1:0-2500 GCA_019787425.1 Platygyra sinensis
GGGAATGCTTCGCATTTTGTGGGGATAAAGTGCTCCTATCGTCACACTTTTGCTTCCATAGACTCGGCATTTTGTACTCCTGGGATATACATCTAGTTTTCAAGGGGCCCTAGGGAGGCCCGCAATAATTATTGGTCACAGCCGACCCAGAGTGGAGGTCCAACTCCCTCCACTCCATATCGGCCTGTGCACCTCTTATCTAGGTTAGTGGAGGCCCAACTCCCTCCAATCGGAGAGGAGGACAACGTACTTCCTCCTCTCTACCCAGGAATGGTCACCATCGGCCCTGGAGGAAGCTTGTCTCCTCCATACCTTTGTGTGCACCACCCTGGGGGTAGGTTCTTTCTCAAAAATCCAGGAGTACATGGGGCTATTGACTTTAAAAGTTTCTCTGGAGTACTTTGTCTCCCACTTCCCCATTTTCAGCCACACAAAGTTGTTTGTTATTGTTCCTGTTTTATTTACTAAGGTTGGGGCTGACCCCAAACACAGCCATACCAGGCTATTGTTATTGTTCCCGTTTATTGAAATAATTCCGATCATACCTCAACATGAGGAAGTTGATTAAATATAATATATCAGCATTGATCATCGCAGTTATGCACGAAAGTAAGAAGTTGTGAAAAAAATTCGTGCTTAAACAGGACTCAAACCAACGGCCACCTCTACACTCTACGATGCCGGTGTAGTGCTCTGCCAACTGAGCTGTGAAGCCAACTGGGAGCTGGGCCCTTTTTGATGCTTAACGTTAAAAAAAATATGGTTGCTTTACTGTCGAATTTTTCAAAGGTTATAGTGTTCTCTTATCTAGACCATTTTATAATTACTTGTAATCCAAAATGATCACTTGAACACTGGAATTCCGAGAAAAGCGTTTCTTAGTTCTTTGTGCGTCATTAAATGTATCTAGACGCTGTGGGGCGCAAATTGTTTAGGGTCTCAGGTCAAGTTAACAGCATTACATTCTGGATATTATCAATTTATCTGTATGTTGCCACAATTGAATCGCATTTAGCCTGAAAAAGATCAAACAACGGCAACTTTTTTTAAGTCAGATTCTGCTTCCACTTTAGAGGCTATTGAATAAAAAAAACACTATTGATCCGGCATCAAAGCCGTCCTTCCCAAAAATTGTTCCGAATGCGAGAAGTTAATAAACGACGACGCGGAAAAAGAAGAAAACAGAGAAGCGTGCATCTCTTCTCTAAGCTGTTTAATAACCTCTTTATTTGATTTACGGTAGCAAATATTTCTTTCAACTACTTCTGATATCAGTAAATTTTTGCTGAAGTTAAAGTGAGCTTCTTTATGACTAAAAAAAGGAAAAAATAAACTTGATTTTAAACTTCATACAATTTCTACATTTTTATGAAAGTGAAATCTATATAGTATATATTTCCTTTTCCTAAATTTTTAAGAACCCAATTTCCTTCCTTTGAGGCCCAGATATTTAAGCGCGAGCTTTCCGTATCTAGGGTTCGAAGCAAAATTTTGAAAATATACATATCAACACACTAATCAAAACCTATACAACAGATCTAATTATTCAGGAAAGCAAAACATCAAAAACTGGTTTTCAATACCTCGGAAACCGAGAAACATGCTTTCGTAATTGATGCAAGCTATTCATCCCAGTTAATTGCTTGTCTTACACAAGCAGTGAAAGAACCTGGCAATAATAATTCCCTTCTTTCCACAGGCAGACCAGTAATTGCTTCTAACAGCAATACGAAAAGGACAGAGCTTTGAGATGTGGTCTTTATCTGAGTGCATACCCTGGATGACTGTGGGCTTAGCCGAGTCTGTTGCTATAGTAACACTCAACCTTTGTACGATAATTTTGGTTGATTCTTTTTATTTCATGATAGTTCAACCATTTAGCGGTTGGTTGCTGTTAAAAACATCCTGAGAAATTCAAATTCATTTTTTTAAATATTTTTTCTTCATTTCCGGATCACTATAAAAGCAGACCGTTTGTGGCGATAAACCACTGATAATAGCCGTGAAAGCCTTATGACTTACTGAAAACCAGCCCACGTTAAAAAAAGATAACATTCAGTGGAAAGCTTGTCCTCTGTGATACACTTTACTTTACTGTTTTAGAGAAAACTATAAGTTTACGTCTCGCTTCACTGTTCAATATCTCAAAACACATTAGTATTCGAAGTTGAGTCTCCTATGATGTGTAGAGCTCTTTACAAAAAAATAATGAAACAACCGGACCACAGGTTAAAAAAACTTTTTGAGGCTGCTAAGAAATTGAACATGACATTGCAATGCAGACTTTCCAATAATAAGAAATTGAAGACTGAAAATTTCCCAAATAAAGATTTATTTCAACTTCGCCTAGACTATAGCCCTAATTATTATAAAGTGACCCTTCACACCATTTTGCTTACTGGCAACAAAAGTTATAACTATCCCGCCAATGATGACAAGAATTATAGACCAAAGAGACGACGATAAAGAAAAAATGGTGAAATTTCAATTTGGACTGACT
>JAHPZR010023744.1:7500-25000 GCA_019787425.1 Platygyra sinensis
TTGATCTCGCATCAAAGCTGACTTTCCCAAAAATTGTTCCGAATGCGAAAAAAAAAAACGGACTAGCGTGCTTCTCTTCTCTATGCTGTTAAATAACCGCTATATTTGATTTACGATAGCAAATATTTCTTTCAACTACTTCTGATATCAGTAAATTTTTGCTAAAATTAAAGTGAGCTTCTTTATGACTAAAAAAGGAAAAAATAAACTTGATTTAAGCTTTATACAATTTCTACGTTTTTGTGAAAGTGAAATCTCCATAGTATATATTTCCTTTTCCTAAATTTTTAAGAACCAAATTTCTTTTCTTTGAGAGTCAGAAATTTTAGCATGAGCTTTCCGTATCTAGGCTTGAAGCAAATTATTGAAAATATACATATCAACACACTTGCCAAAAACTACAACAGATCTAATTATTCAGGAAAGCAAAACATCAAAAACTGGTTTTCAATACCTCGAAAACCGAGAAACACGCTTTCGTAATTCATGCAAACTATTCATCCCAGTTAATTGCATGTCTTACACAAGCAGTAAAAGAACCTGGCAATAATAATTCCCTTCTTTCCACAGGCAGACCAGTAATTGCTTCTAACAGCAATACGAAAAGGACAGAGCTTTGAGATGTTGTCTTTATCTGAGTGCATACCCTGGATGACTGTGGGCTTAGCCGAGTCTGTTGCTATAGTAACACTCAACCTTTGTACGATTTTTACAAGAAACCGTAATCTGCGCAAGCGTAGCACGTACCTGGTGATAAATTTGGCAGTCATAGATGTGTTTGTTGGAGGAGCTGTTGTGTATTGGCAGTTCTATTGGCCTGGAGTACTCTGTAATCTATGGAAGCGGCATTCTATTCAATATGGGACAAAAAGTTTTATACGAGCAGCTGCTTCTTTTTTCCCCATTGCTTCTTTAACAAACATCACCATTATTGCTTTAGAGCGGGTGCACGCTACGTTCTGCCCGCTCAGGCATCGAGTTCTTAAAAAATGGGTTTATCGATTTATAATTGCCATTGTTTTGGTTATTTCTGGATTGTTAGCAATAGCCTATAATCTTTTACGAAAGTTTAACGAAACATATTACTACGGTTGTTCAGTATTTCTTACATTTTCTTCGATTTTCCTCTTAATTATTTGTGTTTCTTACACGTCCATTGTTATTAAAGTCCGTTATGGAGCACAGCCTAAACACCATGGTGCAGCCAGTAGAGAAAGAAAACTGACCATGACATTGTTTATTGTGACCGTTGTATCTCTTCTGTTGTACCTGCCACACGTTATATGGCTTTCTGCGGTTTATTTTAGTAAACTTGAAATATGGTGGTCACTGTCCTTTTCAGTGGTAAATCTTTTAGATATTGCATTGTTGTTTTTATTGTATGCAAACTCTCTTGTGAATCCTTTGTTATACGCTATTCGCATGCCTGAATACAGATCAGCTGTACTTGGACTCTTTCGCAAACTACCTCAACGACAAAGACAAGTGTTACCTCTTCGTAACATGTAACGCTGATAACGTGGAAAGCTATATTTCCGCAGTTTTTCTGCCCGGCTTTGTTTTTTTCAAGGATTACATTAACGTAAAGTCTCGTTAATATTGTAGAAACTAGCTACTGTAACAGAGAACCTAGAGTACATAAACATTATCATCATCGATATATCTTTTTATAAACTGAGAGTTCTAGTTCTAGCATCTCCGACTCGTTATTAAAATTACACTATTTAATACAAATGACAATACACATTATTTTACTAGCAGCATATGTCATAACA
This sequence comes from Platygyra sinensis, assembly GCA_019787425.1. NCBI lineage: Eukaryota > Metazoa > Cnidaria > Anthozoa > Scleractinia > Merulinidae > Platygyra > Platygyra sinensis. The sequence goes on from JAHPZR010023744.1 coordinate 9,276, forward strand.
TTAAAAAGTTGGCTGCTTAACTTGTCATAAAATTAGTTAAATCCGCTTACCCTTCTTATATCTTCTGACAGCGGAGAATAAACAATAAGGTTCAAAGGAAAATAAACAAGTTACTGTACCCTAAGTATACAAGTGTATAACAGGTGTTTTATTTCTAAAATTAATATTAATGTTCAGGTAAGTAGTTTTGTAGTTTTGTTATGCCATCTTGAATGCGATTATGGTATTGCGATGTTCTAGCACTCGACAGTTTAATGTCAAGTTAGTAGCTGTAAATATACGTTCGCATTCGGAAGTAGAACATTCCAAACACGTCCCGAGGGTGCGTTTTCATCTAAAATGTCAGAAGGGTGGGAAAAGCCATTGGGAAAAAGTAATGAAATGCAAAAAAAAACAAACAAACAAACAAGAAAAGTAAAAGAAAATATGTCCCAAACCCGGATAATGAGAAGTTTCTTGTTACCGTGAAAAGCAGTCTTTACTCACAATTGAATATAAGAACTTGACCACAAAGCAAACGGGAGACTGAACTCCCTGTAGTTTCGACTCAACTCGTTCTTGTCAAGTGTTTTTCGACTGCGTGTAAGAAACTATTGAACCTGGTAAAAGTTATATGAGTAAATGTAGTTATAAGACTGGTAAAAGTTACTTCAACCAAAATACCGAGAAACGATCGAGCTGAAATCTATTAAGAAACAGACATTGTGAGTTCTGAAGGACACCTTTTTAACTTCTCCTGGTTGCTGCTTGACTAAAGCTTCTTCACTCGATGCTGTCCAGGTTAGATTTGCCTCTTGAAGTGTTTACCGCGTTTTGTTAGGGAACGACCTTCCTATAAGCCCGCCGCTTTCAGTTCTTTTCCAAAAGTAGAATGCTTGTACTTTTCGTCTTCAAAAGTAAGGTTGCAGGTTCTTATAAAGTGTTTTTGGGTCCTTGTTCACGTTTTATCTTGTGGTACTGAAGGATTTTAAAATATATTTTTGCAACTAGTGTCTCGTCGTGATCGGCGCCGGCATATTTCAATTCAAACTTAGCATGTCATTTCTTAGCCGCAGTCTTGCCAGTCCTTGGTGTAATTCTCAAATGGAGAGAAATCGTCGTTACGGAAGCTTGTAGAATAATTTAAACAAAATGGAAACCGTAGAACACGCTAATTTCATATATGTTGCGATCTATTCCTTTACATCTCAAACATCTGAACATGAACGTAGGCTGAAGCTTACGGAGCATTTTCACACATTGCGACGGACGCGTCCTCGGCACGGTCTGTCAACACTGTAGAGACATTTACCAGTACAGAATTTATTAGTTAGATATTTCCACATCTTTCGATTTTCACGATCTGTTAAAAGGGAGGTTCAGTGATGTGTACCGTTTTATGTTCAGACATAAATGTAGATCACTATGAGCTTTTTTGTCACGATCCCTAATTAATTGTTACACCTCGCCATCGATGTGTCATCATACATGAAGTTGATGTATCCAAGGACAGATTCCTCATGATTTGGCACTACTTTGAGAAATAAATGTTAATGCCAAGTCTTGCAACACGCTGCTATAGATGAGTCACTGCGTTTAAAATATATCACTAGCAACAGAATATTCTGCAGCATTATTATCTTTCAGATAGCCTAGTAATATGTTGTTACAGTCTAGAGTCTTGGACACCTAAATAGTTTCAAGTGAAGTAATCGAGTAGGTGCACCATCGGTCGAGTGTCGGTCGATATGTCGACCGATACATCGGTAATGAGATTATTGTAACCCACAGATTATTGGATTGTAATAAGTTGATTGTAACTCACAAATTGTTGGATTGTAATAAGATGATTGTAACTCACAAATTATTGGATTGTAATGAGATGATTGTAACTCACAAATTATTGGATAATGTAATGAGATGATTGTAACCCACAAATTATTTGATTGTAATGAGATGATTGTAACTCACAAATTATTGGATTGTAATGAGATGATTGTAACTCACAAATTATTGGATTGTAATGAGATGATTGTAACCCACAAATTATTGGATTGTAATGAGATGATTGTAGCTTACAAATTATTGGATTGTAATGAGATGATTGTACTGTAGCTCTGATATTAATTTATTCTCACTGACATGATGCACGCTAGAGGCTGGTTTTCACTAGCGCATAAGCATAAGCATAAGCCGACTTACGCAGAAGCAGTAAGATCTTGATAATTAGCACCTTTTGTTAGGGAAATTTCGAACAAAAGGTGCTAATTATCAACACAGGAGTACCTGACGGAGCCGCTCGACAGAAAACCCGCTCGACAGGCTAAAATTACGCTGGCTGGGAAATATTAGCATTAGGTCATTTACTGGGACTTTACTGGCTGGGATTTTCGTATAGGGTCTGGCTTGCTAAAAACTGTTTTTAAAACACTGTTCCTAGCTGGAAAGTACGTGCCTTGTTTGTTTTTCCTGGTTGTGACGTTTTCGCAAAAGCGATCAATTATTCTTCCGTGCTGGGATATAAAAAAATTTTAAAAATTGACTCGCGAGTCTCCTGCGTGACGATAAATTTTAAACCGCAAGCGGTCGTATTGTACTATAGCCGTACTCTCCCCTGGAGGAAAAACCTCCCGTTTTTCCTCGGGGGAAGGGTACGGCTACACGTAGGCTAATTGTACTACTTACTCCCAGCGTCACGCAAATCATCCCATGCCCGGAAATCATGGCGGCATTGTCAATGATATATTGTCATTGATTTTTCATATTTTCAGCTTCAAATGATAAACAGCGGCCATGCTGACAGTTCTATGGCGGACAAAAAGCGTCCTCACGTGATGCATTTCAATGTACCACATGATTGGTTTTAAACAAAAACGTTACTCTGAAGGCGGCAAAAAATTTCGTGGGTGTAGCGGTCAACTGGGAAGAATAGCATCGACGGCAAAAGAATGTAGATTCTAAGGTGTTTATTGGAATTCCCCTTTTAAAGTCATTCCGAGTAATTTCGAGGGCTCCGCTGGTAAAGATAAAGAAACGACAGAAACGAGATCTGCCAAACCTGAGATCTGCTGAGCATGAGAAGGGGACTTGGCTTGACAGACCGGCAAAGCAGCGGGATTAAGGGTAGGCAAAGTGCTTTGTTTATACGCGCTAGTCGCCTGGATCGTAACTTCTCTCTCCTGATGCTACAGTAGCTTACTAATACACCATACACTCATCGTTTCCTTCATAGAATTTTTGGGTTGCTATAACGAGTTAATGTTAATGTTTGTCCTCTTTTGTCAATTTGTGGTGATCGCCTGACTGTAACAAACAACTAACGATTGCTTTCGCTGCGCCTTGCGGCTTCTGTCGTGAGTCTTTTGACATAACGCAAAGACAGGCCGCACGGACTGCCTTTGTGGTTTTTGTGGTTGCGTCGCATAATCAAAGCCTTCGAATCGTAGTTTTTGCTCTTTCTAGATCATTTTAGGTCATTTTAAGAAATGTTAGGTCATTTTAGATCATTTTAGGTCATTTTAGATCATTTTAGATCTTTTTAGATCATTTTAGGTCTTTCAGATCATTTTAGGTCATTTTAGGTCTTTTTAGATCATTTTAGACCATTTTAGGTCTTTTTAGATCATTTTAGGTCATTTTAGGTCATTGTAGATCATTTTAGGTCATTTTAGGTCTTTTTAGATCGTATTAGATCATTTTAGATCATTTTAGATTATTTTAGATCATTTTAGGTCTTTTTAGATCATTTTAGGTCATTTTAGATCATTTTAGGTCATTTTAATCATTTTAGGTCATTTTAGATCATTTTAGGTCATTTTAAGTCATTTTAGTTCATTTTAGGTCATTTTAATCATTTTAGGTCATTTTAGATCATTTTAAGTCATTTTAGATCATTTTAGGTCATTTTAAGTTGTTACGAAAAATTGTGGCGTGACTTGCGTCACTTGGAACAATCGAATATATGCTAATTTGTCATATAAGTTTTGTGCATATTTAATTAGCCTTGTCACGGTGACTAAGCAATTTATTTCAGTTTTTACGTCTGCTGCTCATTCTAGATCATTCTAGGTCATTTTAAGTCATTTTAGATCATTTTAGGTCATTTTCGGTCTCTTACACCATTTTAGGTCATTTTTGGTCATTTTTAGATCGTATTAGGTATTTTTAGATCGTTTTAGATCATTTTAGATCATTTTAGATCATTTTAGGTGTTTTTAGATCATTTTAGGTCATTTTAGATCATTTTAGATCTTTTTAGATCATTTTAGGTCTTTTTAGAGGGTCCAACATAGGTTTGGCGGGATGCGGGATGGGACTGAAAATCGAGGCGGGATGTGGGATACAAAGGAAATTAGAAGCGGGATGCGAGATGAAATCATCCTCTCGGGACCGGGATAAGCAGTTTTTCACGGTCGGGATGCGGGATGTTTTGAAATCGATGGCGGGATAGAGGATCACAAAAATCATTTCATGACCGAAAAAAACACCGAATAATAATCATTTATATGAAAGGAATAATAACTTGTGTATTTCCAGTTTATCGGTGACACAATCAATGCGTCATTTGCCCTACGCCCAATGTCGTAACAACTTAAAAAATGACCTAAAATGAATCTAAAAATGACCTTAAAATGATCTAAATGATTGACCTAAAATGATTAAAATGACCCTAAAATGAACTAAACTGACTTAAAAATGACCTAAAATGAGCTTAAAATGACCTTAAAATGATTAAAATGACCTAAATGATCTAAAATGACCTAAAATGATCTAAAAAGACCTAAAATGATCTAAAATAATCTAAAATGATCTAAAATGATCTAATACGATCTAAAATGACCTACAATGACCTAAAATGATCTAAAATGACCTAAAATGACCTAAAATGATCTAAAAAGACCTAAAATGGTCTAAAATGATCTAAAAAGACCTAAAATGACCTAAAATGATCTGAAAGACCTAAAATGATCTAAAAAGATCTAAAATGATCTAAAATGACCTAAAATGATCTAAAATGACCTAAATTTCTTAAAATGACCTAAAATGATCTAGAAAGAGCAAAACTACAATTCGAAGGCTTTGATTATGCGACGCAACCACAAAAACCACAAAGGCAGTCCGTGCGGCCTGTCTTTGCGTTATGTCAAAAGACTCACGACAGAAGCCGCAAGGCGCAGCGAAAGCAATCGTTAGTTGTTTGTTACAGTCAGGCGATCACCACAAATTGACAAAAGAGGACAAACATTAACATTAACTCGTTATAGCAACCCAAAAATTCTATGAAGGAAACGATGAGTGTATGGTGCAGTAAGCTACTGTAGCATCAGGAGAGAGAAGTTACGATCCAGGCGACTAGCGCGTATAAACAAAGCACTTTGCCTACCCTTAATCCCGCTGCTTTGCCGGTCTGTCAACGCCAAGTCCCCTTCTCATGCTCAGCAGATCTCAGGTTTGGCAGATCTCGTTTCTGTCGTTTCTTTATCTTTACCAGCGGAGCCCTCGAAATTACTCGGAATGACTTTAAAAGGGGAATTCCAATAAACACCTTAGAATCTACATTCTTTTGCCGTCGATGCTATTCTTCCCAGTTGACCGCTACACCCACGAAATTTTTGCCGCCTTCAGAGTAACGTTTTTGTTTAAAACCAATCACGTGGTACATTGAAATGCATCACGTGAGGACGCTTTTTGTCCGCCATAGAACTGTCAGCATGGCCGCTGTTTATCATTTGAAGCTGAAAATATGAAAAATCAATGACAATATATCATTGACAATGCCGCCATGATTTCCGGGCATGGGATGATTTGCGTGACGCTGGGAGTAAGTAGTACAATTAGCCTACGTGTAGCCGTACCCTTCCCCCGAGGAAAAACGGGAGGTTTTTCCTCCAGGGGAGAGTACGGCTATAGTACAATACGACCGCTTGCGGTTTAAAATTTATCGTCACGCAGGAGACTCGCGAGTCAGTTTTTAAATTTTTTTATATCCCAGGACGGAAGAATAATTGATCGCTTTTGCGAAAACGTCACAACCAGGAAAAACAAACAAGGCACGTACTTTCCAGCTAGGAACAGTGTTTTAATAACAGTTTTTAGCAAGCCAGACCCTATACGAAAATCCCAGCCAGTAAAGTCCCAGTAAATGACCTAATGCTAATATTTCCCAGCCAGCGTAATTTCAGCCTGTCGAGCGGGTTTTCTGTCGAGCGGCTCCGTCAGGTACTCCTGTGTTGATAATTAGCACCTTTTTGTTCGAAATTTCCCTAACAAAAGGCGCTAATTATCAAGATCTTACTGCTTCTGCGTAAGTCGGCTTATGCTTCTGCTTATGCGCTAGTGAAAACCAGCCTCTAGCGTGCATCATGTCAGTGAGAATAAATTAATATCAGAGCTACAGTACAATCATCTCATTACAATCCAATAATTTGTAAGCTACAATCATCTCATTACAATCCAATAATTTGTGGGTTACAATCATCTCATTACAATCCAATAATTTGTGAGTTACAATCATCTCATTACAATCCAATAATTTGTGAGTTACAATCATCTCATTACAATCCAATAATTTGTGGGTTACAATCATCTCATTACATTATCCAATAATTTGTGAGTTACAATCATCTCATTACAATCCAATAATTTGTGAGTTACAATCATCTCTATTACAATCCAATAATTTGTGAGTTACAATCAACTTATTACAATCCAATAATCTGTGGGTTACAATAATCTCATTACCGATGTATCGGTCGACATATCGACCGATACATCGGTAATGAGATTATTGTAACCCACAGATTATTGGATTGTAATAAGTTGATTGTAACTCACAAATTATTGGATTGTAATGAGATGATTGTAACTCACAAATTATTGGATTGTAATGAGATGATTGTAACTCACAAATTATTGGATATGTAATGAGATGATTGTAACCCACAAATTATTGGATTGTAATGAGATGATTGTAACTCACAAATTATTGGATTGTAATGAGATGATTGTAACTCACAAATTATTGGATTGTAATGAGATGATTGTAACCCACAAATTATTGGATTGTAATGAGATGATTGTAGCTTACAAATTATTGGATTGTAATGAGATGATTGTACTGTAGCTCTGATATTAATTTATTCTCACTGACATGATGCACGCTAGAGGCTGGTTTTCACTAGCGCATAAGCATAAGCATAAGCCGACTTACGCAGAAGCAGTAAGATCTTGATAATTAGCGCCTTTTGTTAGGGAAATTTCGAACAAAAGTGCTAATTATCAACACAGGAGTACCTGACGGAGCCGCTCGACAGAAAACCCGCTCGACAGGCTGAAATTACGCTGGCTGGGAAATATTAGCATTAGGTCATTTACTGGGACTTTACTGGCTGGGATTTTCGTATAGGGTCTGGCTTGCTAAAAACTGTTATTAAAACACTGTTCCTAGCTGGAAAGTACGTGCCTTGTTTGTTTTTCCTGGTTGTGACGTTTTCGCAAAAGCGATCAATTATTCTTCCGTCCTGGGATATAAAAAAATTTTAAAAACTGACTCGCGAGTCTCCTGCGTGACGATAAATTTTAAACCGCAAGCGGTCGTATTGTACTATAGCCGTACTCTCCCCTGGAGGAAAAACCTCCCGTTTTTCCTCGGGGGAAGGGTACGGCTACACGTAGGCTAATTGTACTACTTACTCCCAGCGTCACGCAAATCATCCCATGCCCGGAAATCATGGCGGCATTGTCAATGATATATTGTCATTGATTTTTCATATTTTCAGCTTCAAATGATAAACAGCGGCCATGCTGACAGTTCTATGGCAGACAAAAAGCGTCCTCACGTGATGCATTTCAATGTACCACGTGATTGGTTTTAAACAAAAACGTTACTCTGAAGGCGGCAAAAAATTTCGTGGGTGTAGCGGTCAACTGGGAAGAATAGCATCGACGGCAAAAGAATGTAGATTCTAAGGTGTTTATTGGAATTCCCCTTTTAAAGTCATTCCGAGTAATTTCGAGGGCTCCGCTGGTAAAGATAAAGAAACGACAGAAACGAGATCTGCCAAACCTGAGATCTGCTGAGCATGAGAAGGGGACTTGGCGTGACAGACCGGCAAAGCAGCGGGATTAAGGGTAGGCAAAGTGCTTTGTTTATACGCGCTAGTCGCCTGGATCGTAACTTCTCTCTCCTGATGCTACAGTAGCTCTACTGCACCATACACTCATCGTTTCCTTCATAGAATTTTTGGGTTGCTATAACGAGTTAATGTTAATGTTTGTCCTCTTTTGTCAGTTTGTGGTGATCGCCTGACTGTAACAAACAACTAACGATTGCTTTCGCTGCGCCTTGCGGCTTCTGTCGTGAGTCTTTTGACATAACGCAAAGACAGGCCGCACGGACTCCCTTTGTGGTTTTTGTGGTTGCGTCGCATAATCAAAGCCTTCGAATTGTAGTTTTGCTCTTTCTAGATCATTTTAGGTCATTTTAAGAAATTTAGGTCATTTTAGATCATTTTAGGTCATTTTAGATCATTTTAGATCTTTTTAGATCATTTTAGGTCTTTTAGATCATTTTAGGTCATTTTAGGTCTTTTTAGATCATTTTAGACCATTTTAGGTCTTTTTAGATCATTTTAGGTCATTTTAGATCTTTTTAGATCATTTTAGGTCATTGTAGATCATTTTAGGTCATTTTAGGTCATTTTAGATCATTTTAGATCATTTTAGATCATTTTAGGTCATTTTAGATCATTTTAGGTCTTTTTAGATCATTTAGGTCAGTTTTAGATCATTTTGGTCATTTTAATCATTTTAAGGTCATTTTTAGCTCATTTTAGGTCATTTTTAAGTCAGTTTAGTTCATTTTAGGGTCATTTTAATCATTTTAGGTTCAATTTTAGATCATTTTAAGGTCATTTTTAGATTCATTTTAGGTCATTTTTTAAGTTGTTACGACATTGGCTGTAGGGCAAATGACGCATTGATTGTGTCACCGATAAACTGGAAATACACAAGTTATTATTCCTTTCATATAAATGATTATTATTCGGTGTTTTTTTCGGTCATGAAATGATTTTTGTGATCCTCTATCCCGCCATCGATTTCAAAACATCCCGCATCCCGACCGTGAAAAACTGCTTATCCCGGTCCCGAGAGGATGATTTCATCTCGCATCCCGCTTCTAATTTCCTTTGTATCCCACATCCCGCCTCGATTTTCAGTCCCATCCCGCATCCCGCCAAACCTATGTTGGACCCTCTAAAAAGACCTAAAATGATCTAAAAGATCTAAAATGATCTAAAATGACCTAAAATGATCTAAAAACACCTAAAATGATCTAAAATGATCTAAAATGATCTAAAACGATCTAAAAATACCTAATACGATCTAAAAATGACCAAAAATGACCTAAAATGGTGTAAGAGACCGAAAATGACCTAAAATGATCTAAAATGACTTAAAATGACCTAGAATGATCTAGAATGAGCAGCAGACGTAAAAACTGAAATAAATTGCTTAGTCACCGTGACAAGGCTAATTAAATATGCACAAAACTTATATGACAAATTAGCATATATTCGATTGTTCCAAGTGACGCAAGTCACGCCACAATTTTTCGTAACAACTTAAAATGACCTAAAATGATCTAAAATGACTTAAAATGATCTAAAATGACCTAAAATGATTAAAATGACCTAAAATGAACTAAAATGACTTAAAATGACCTAAAATGATCTAAAATGACCTAAAATGATTAAAATGACCTAAAATGATCTAAAATGACCTAAAATGATCTAAAAAGACCTAAAATGATCTAAAATAATCTAAAATGATCTAAAATGATCTAATACGATCTAAAAAGACCTAAAATGACCTAAAATGATCTACAATGACCTAAAATGACCTAAAATGATCTAAAAAGACCTAAAATGGTCTAAAATGATCTAAAAAGACCTAAAATGACCTAAAATGATCTGAAAGACCTAAAATGATCTAAAAAGATCTAAAATGATCTAAAATGACCTAAAATGATCTAAAATGACCTAACATTTCTTAAAATGACCTAAAATGATCTAGAAAGAGCAAAAACTACGATTCGAAGGCTTTGATTATGCGACGCAACCACAAAAACCACAAAGGCAGTCCGTGCGGCCTGTCTTTGCGTTATGTCAAAAGACTCACGACAGAAGCCGCAAGGCGCAGCGAAAGCAATCGTTAGTTGTTTGTTACAGTCAGGCGATCACCACAAATTGACAAAAGAGGACAAACATTAACATTAACTCGTTATAGCAACCCAAAAATTCTATGAAGGAAACGATGAGTGTATGGTGTATTAGTAAGCTACTGTAGCATCAGGAGAGAGAAGTTACGATCCAGGCGACTAGCGCGTATAAACAAAGCACTTTGCCTACCCTTAATCCCGCTGCTTTGCCGGTCTGTCAAGCCAAGTCCCCTTCTCATGCTCAGCAGATCTCAGGTTTGGCAGATCTCGTTTCTGTCGTTTCTTTATCTTTACCAGCGGAGCCCTCGAAATTACTCGGAATGACTTTAAAAGGGGAATTCCAATAAACACCTTAGAATCTACATTCTTTTGCCGTCGATGCTATTCTTCCCAGTTGACCGCTACACCCACGAAATTTTTTGCCGCCTTCAGAGTAACGTTTTTGTTTAAAACCAATCATGTGGTACATTGAAATGCATCACGTGAGGACGCTTTTTGTCCGCCATAGAACTGTCAGCATGGCCGCTGTTTATCATTTGAAGCTGAAAATATGAAAAATCAATGACAATATATCATTGACAATGCCGCCATGATTTCCGGGCATGGGATGATTTGCGTGACGCTGGGAGTAAGTAGTACAATTAGCCTACGTGTAGCCGTACCCTTCCCCCGAGGAAAAACGGGAGGTTTTTCCTCCAGGGGAGAGTACGGCTATAGTACAATACGACCGCTTGCGGTTTAAAATTTATCGTCACGCAGGAGACTCGCGAGTCAATTTTTAAAATTTTTTTATATCCCAGCACGGAAGAATAATTGATCGCTTTTGCGAAAACGTCACAACCAGGAAAAACAAACAAGGCACGTACTTTCCAGCTAGGAACAGTGTTTTAAAAACAGTTTTTAGCAAGCCAGACCCTATACGAAAATCCCAGCCAGTAAAGTCCCAGTAAATGACCTAATGCTAATATTTCCCAGCCAGCGTAATTTTAGCCTGTCGAGCGGGTTTTCTGTCGAGCGGCTCCGTCAGGTACTCCTGTGTTGATAATTAGCACCTTTTGTTCGAAATTTCCCTAACAAAAGGTGCTAATTATCAAGATCTTACTGCTTCTGCGTAAGTCGGCTTATGCTTATGCTTATGCGCTAGTGAAAACCAGCCTCTAGCGTGCATCATGTCAGTGAGAATAAATTAATATCAGAGCTACAGTACAATCATCTCATTACAATCCAATAATTTGTAAGCTACAATCATCTCATTACAATCCAATAATTTGTGGGTTACAATCATCTCATTACAATCCAATAATTTGTGAGTTACAATCATCTCATTACAATCCAATAATTTGTGAGTTACAATCATCTCATTACAATCAAATAATTTGTGGGTTACAATCATCTCATTACATTATCCAATAATTTGTGAGTTACAATCATCTCATTACAATCCAATAATTTGTGAGTTACAATCATCTTATTACAATCCAACAATTTGTGAGTTACAATCAACTTATTACAATCCAATAATCTGTGGGTTACAATAATCTCATTACCGATGTATCGGTCGACATATCGACCGACACTCGACCGATGGTGCACCTACTCGATTACTTCACTTGAAACTATTTAGGTGTCCAAGACTCTAGACTGTAACAACATATTACTAGGCTATCTGAAAGATAATAATGCTGCAGAATATTCTGTTGCTAGTGATATATTTTAAACGCAGTGACTCATCTATAGCAGCGTGTTGCAAGACTTGGCATTAACATTTATTTCTCAAAGTAGTGCCAAATCATGAGGAATCTGTCCTTGGATACATCAACTTCATGTATGATGACACATCGATGGCGAGGTGTAACAATTAATTAGGGATCGTGACAAAAAAGCTCATAGTGATCTACATTTATGTCTGAACATAAAACGGTACACATCACTGAACCTCCCTTTTAACAGATCGTGAAAATCGAAAGATGTGGAAATATCTAACTAATAAATTCTGTACTGGTAAATGTCTCTACAGTGTTGACAGACCGTGCCGAGGACGCGTCCGTCGCAATGTGTGAAAATGCTCCGTAAGCTTCAGCCTACGTTCATGTTCAGATGTTTTGAGATGTAAAGGAATAGATCGCAACATATATGAAATTAGCGTGTTCTACGGTTTCCATTTTGTTTAAATTATTCTACAAGCTTCCGTAACGACGATTTCTCTCCATTTGAGAATTACACCAAGGACTGGCAAGACTGCGGCTAAGAAATGACATGCTAAGTTTGAATTGAAATATGCCGGCGCCGATCACGACGAGACACTAGTTGCAAAAATATATTTTAAAATCCTTCAGTACCACAAGATAAAACGTGAACAAGGACCCAAAAACACTTTATAAGAACCTGCAACCTTACTTTTGAAGACGAAAAGTACAAGCATTCTACTTTTGGAAAAGAACTGAAAGCGGCGGGCTTATAGGAAGGTCGTTCCCTAACAAAACGCGGTAAACACTTCAAGAGGCAAATCTAACCTGGACAGCATCGAGTGAAGAAGCTTTAGTCAAGCAGCAACCAGGAGAAGTTAAAAAGGTGTCCTTCAGAACTCACAATGTCTGTTTCTTAATAGATTTCAGCTCGATCGTTTCTCGGTATTTTGGTTGAAGTAACTTTTACCAGTCTTATAACTACATTTACTCATATAACTTTTACCAGGTTCAATAGTTTCTTACACGCAGTCGAAAAACACTTGACAAGAACGAGTTGAGTCGAAACTACAGGGAGTTCAGTCTCCCGTTTGCTTTGTGGTCAAGTTCTTATATTCAATTGTGAGTAAAGACTGCTTTTCACGGTAACAAGAAACTTCTCATTATCCGGGTTTGGGACATATTTTCTTTTACTTTTCTTGTTTGTTTGTTTGTTTTTTTTTTGCATTTCATTACTTTTTCCCAATGGCTTTTCCCACCCTTCTGACATTTTAGATGAAAACGCACCCTCGGGACGTGTTTGGAATGTTCTACTTCCGAATGCGAACGTATATTTACAGCTACTAACTTGACATTAAACTGTCGAGTGCTAGAACATCGCAATACCATAATCGCATTCAAGATGGCATAACAAAACTACAAAACTACTTACCTGAACATTAATATTAATTTTAGAAATAAAACACCTGTTATACACTTGTATACTTAGGGTACAGTAACTTGTTTATTTTCCTTTGAACCTTATTGTTTATTCTCCGCTGTCAGAAGATATAAGAAGGGTAAGCGGATTTAACTAATTTTATGACAAGTTAAGCAGCCAACTTTTTAATGTTATGACATATGCTGCTAGTAAAATAATGTGTATTGTCATTTGTATTAAATAGTGTAATTTTAATAACGAGTCGGAGATGCTAGAACTAGAACTCTCAGTTTATAAAAAGATATATCGATGATGATAATGTTTATGTACTCTAGGTTCTCTGTTACAGTAGCTAGTTTCTACAATATTAACGAGACTTTACGTTAATGTAATCCTTGAAAAAAACAAAGCCGGGCAGAAAAACTGCGGAAATATAGCTTTCCACGTTATCAGCGTTACATGTTACGAAGAGGTAACACTTGTCTTTGTCGTTGAGGTAGTTTGCGAAAGAGTCCAAGTACAGCTGATCTGTATTCAGGCATGCGAATAGCGTATAACAAAGGATTCACAAGAGAGTTTGCATACAATAAAAACAACAATGCAATATCTAAAAGATTTACCACTGAAAAGGACAGTGACCACCATATTTCAAGTTTACTAAAATAAACCGCAGAAAGCCATATAACGTGTGGCAGGTACAACAGAAGAGATACAACGGTCACAATAAACAATGTCATGGTCAGTTTTCTTTCTCTACTGGCTGCACCATGGTGTTTAGGCTGTGCTCCATAACGGACTTTAATAACAATGGACGTGTAAGAAACACAAATAATTAAGAGGAAAATCGAAGAAAATGTAAGAAATACTGAACAACCGTAGTAATATGTTTCGTTAAACTTTCGTAAAAGATTATAGGCTATTGCTAACAATCCAGAAATAACCAAAACAATGGCAATTATAAATCGATAAACCCATTTTTTAAGAACTCGATGCCTGAGCGGGCAGAACGTAGCGTGCACCCGCTCTAAAGCAATAATGGTGATGTTTGTTAAAGAAGCAATGGGGAAAAAAGAAGCAGCTGCTCGTATAAAACTTTTTGTCCCATATTGAATAGAATGCCGCTTCCATAGATTACAGAGTACTCCAGGCCAATAGAACTGCCAATACACAACAGCTCCTCCAACAAACACATCTATGACTGCCAAATTTATCACCAGGTACGTGCTACGCTTGCGCAGATTACGGTTTCTTGTAAAAATCGTACAAAGGTTGAGTGTTACTATAGCAACAGACTCGGCTAAGCCCACAGTCATCCAGGGTATGCACTCAGATAAAGACAACATCTCAAAGCTCTGTCCTTTTCGTATTGCTGTTAGAAGCAATTACTGGTCTGCCTGTGGAAAGAAGGGAATTATTATTGCCAGGTTCTTTTACTGCTTGTGTAAGACATGCAATTAACTGGGATGAATAGTTTGCATGAATTACGAAAGCGTGTTTCTCGGTTTTCGAGGTATTGAAAACCAGTTTTTGATGTTTTGCTTTCCTGAATAATTAGATCTGTTGTAGTTTTTGGCAAGTGTGTTGATATGTATATTTTCAATAATTTGCTTCAAGCCTAGATACGGAAAGCTCATGCTAAAATTTCTGACTCTCAAAGAAAAGAAATTTGGTTCTTAAAAATTTAGGAAAAGGAAATATATACTATGGAGATTTCACTTTCACAAAAACGTAGAAATTGTATAAAGCTTAAATCAAGTTTATTTTTTCCTTTTTTAGTCATAAAGAAGCTCACTTTAATTTTAGCAAAAATTTACTGATATCAGAAGTAGTTGAAAGAAATATTTGCTATCGTAAATCAAATATAGCGGTTATTTAACAGCATAGAGAAGAGAAGCACGCTAGTCCGTTTTTTTTTTTCGCATTCGGAACAATTTTTGGGAAAGTCAGCTTTGATGCGAGATCAATACTGTTTTTTTTAATTCAATAGCCCCTAAAGCTGAAGCAGAATCTGACTTTAAAAAAACGTTGCCGTTGTTTATCTTTTTTAGGGTAAATGCGATTCAATAATATTTGGAATATACTGCTGATAACTTGTCCTGAGACCTGAAACAATTTGCGCCCCACAGCGTCTAGATACATTTACTGACGCACAAAGAACTAAGTAACGCTTTTCTTGGAATTCCAATGTTCAACTGATCATTTTGGATTACAAGTAATTATAAAATGGTCTAGAGAAGAGAGCACCATAACTTTGGGAAAATTCGACAGTAAAGCAACAATATATTTTTCAACGTTAAGCATCAAAAAGTGCCCAGCTCCCAGTTGGCTTCACAGCTCAGTTGGCAGAACACTGTACCGGCATCGTAGAGTGTAGAGGTGGTCGTTGGTTTGAGTCCTGTTTAAAGGCCCGTTTACACAGGCG
>JAHPZR010023744.1:30000-32807 GCA_019787425.1 Platygyra sinensis
TTAACGTGGGCTGGTTTTCAGTAAGTCATAAGGCTTTCACGGCTATTATCAGTGGTTTATCGCCACAAACGGTCTGCTTTTATAGTGATCCGGAAATGAAGAAAAAATATTTAAAAAAATGAATTTGAATTTCTCAGGATGTTTTTAACAGCAACCAACCGCTAAATGGTTGAACTATCATGAAATAAAAAGAATCAACCAAAATTATCGTACAAAGGTTGAGTGTTACTATAGCAACAGACTCGGCTAAGCCCACAGTCATCCAGGGTATGCACTCAGATAAAGACCACATCTCAAAGCTCTGTCCTTTTCGTATTGCTGTTAGAAGCAATTACTGGTCTGCCTGTGGAAAGAAGGGAATTATTATTGCCAGGTTCTTTCACTGCTTGTGTAAGACAAGCAATTAACTGGGATGAATAGCTTGCATCAATTACGAAAGCATGTTTCTCGGTTTCCGAGGTATTGAAAACCAGTTTTTGATGTTTTGCTTTCCTGAATAATTAGATCTGTTGTATAGGTTTTGATTAGTGTGTTGATATGTATATTTTCAAAATTTTGCTTCGAACCCTAGATACGGAAAGCTCGCGCTTAAATATCTGGGCCTCAAAGGAAGGAAATTGGGTTCTTAAAAATTTAGGAAAAGGAAATATATACTATATAGATTTCACTTTCATAAAAATGTAGAAATTGTATGAAGTTTAAAATCAAGTTTATTTTTTCCTTTTTTTAGTCATAAAGAAGCTCACTTTAACTTCAGCAAAAATTTACTGATATCAGAAGTAGTTGAAAGAAATATTTGCTACCGTAAATCAAATAAAGAGGTTATTAAACAGCTTAGAGAAGAGATGCACGCTTCTCTGTTTTCTTCTTTTTCCGCGTCGTCGTTTATTAACTTCTCGCATTCGGAACAATTTTTGGGAAGGACGGCTTTGATGCCGGATCAATAGTGTTTTTTTTATTCAATAGCCTCTAAAGTGGAAGCAGAATCTGACTTAAAAAAAGTTGCCGTTGTTTGATCTTTTTCAGGCTAAATGCGATTCAATTGTGGCAACATACAGATAAATTGATAATATCCAGAATGTAATGCTGTTAACTTGACCTGAGACCCTAAACAATTTGCGCCCCACAGCGTCTAGATACATTTAATGACGCACAAAGAACTAAGAAACGCTTTTCTCGGAATTCCAGTGTTCAAGTGATCATTTTGGATTACAAGTAATTATAAAATGGTCTAGATAAGAGAACACTATAACCTTTGAAAAATTCGACAGTAAAGCAACCATATTTTTTTTAACGTTAAGCATCAAAAAGGGCCCAGCTCCCAGTTGGCTTCACAGCTCAGTTGGCAGAGCACTACACCGGCATCGTAGAGTGTAGAGGTGGCCGTTGGTTTGAGTCCTGTTTAAGCACGAATTTTTTTCACAACTTCTTACTTTCGTGCATAACTGCGATGATCAATGCTGATATATTATATTTAATCAACTTCCTCATGTTGAGGTATGATCGGAATTATTTCAATAAACGGGAACAATAACAATAGCCTGGTATGGCTGTGTTTGGGGTCAGCCCCAACCTTAGTAAATAAAACAGGAACAATAACAAACAACTTTGTGTGGCTGAAAATGGGGAAGTGGGAGACAAAGTACTCCAGAGAAACTTTTAAAGTCAATAGCCCCATGTACTCCTGGATTTTTGAGAAAGAACCTACCCCCAGGGTGGTGCACACAAAGGTATGGAGGAGACAAGCTTCCTCCCAGGGCCGATGGTGACCATTCCTGGGTAGAGAGGAGGAAGTACGTTGTCCTCCTCTCCGATTGGAGGGAGTTGGGCCTCCACTAACCTAGATAAGAGGTGCACAGGCCGATATGGAGTGGAGGGAGTTGGACCTCCACTCTGGGTCGGCTGTGACCAATAATTATTGCGGGCCTCCCTAGGGCCCCTTGAAAACTAGATGTATATCCCAGGAGTACAAAATGCCGAGTCTATGGAAGCAAAAGTGTGACGATAGGAGCACTTTATCCCCACAAAATGCGAAGCATTCCCCCATTGACGAGCCACGGTGGAATAGGAAAAAACTTGAATATGTGTTATAAGTGGTCAATGAGGGTCTGGGGAACCTGTGCTAGAACCGAGAGTGGGGTTTTGATGTACCTTTCGAAACAGTCCGAGGACCATCGCCCTAAAACCTTAATGAGCCAAGGGGGTAAATTGGCTGAAGCAGCTGTGGTAGCCGCACCTATGCGAAAACTGTGGCCTGCAAATTCACTTGAATCAAGCCCTCCCTTAGAAAGTAAATCTCTGGTCTCACTTGTGAATTTGCCCCGAGTGAGGAAGGAACCAGATTGAAAGGTAAATAGGGGCCCAGAGTTAGGAAAGGGGGTACGAGACTCTATATATGCTAACATGGCAGAAATAGGGCACAACTTAGAGTTTGCCCTCCCAATAGCAACAGTTTGCCCTTTCCTTAAGGGGTCGGTTTTGGAGACCTTTAGTCGAACCAGCATATATATGGGGGAAGATTTAGGCATAAATACTAAGTCTGATAGTGTAAGGTGGCATTCAGGATTAAAGTTGGAATCGCAAGTAAGTTCCCCAATGCGAAGAAAACCAAAAAAGGCAAGGGTCATAGCTGCCCAAACCATTATGGAGTCTTTGTTGGTCGTGAATTTAACATTTAGGAGGTGATAAAATAAGTTTAAAATGTACAATGTAATGGGTCTCCGGATTTTGGAGTTGACTCCTTGAGAACGCTTTATCCCACGGAGGATGAGCTGCAAGCGAAGGAAGGCTGACAGGTCAAGTGCATA
>JAHPZR010023746.1:0-11916 GCA_019787425.1 Platygyra sinensis
CCATTTTATCATTGTATTTTCTTAATCCGTGTTCATATATGCTTTTTGGGAAAGGACTTGTTTACGCATATATTCATAATTGTAAATATTGCTCATAAATTTGATTTTCTGTAGAAATACCTTTTTGGACATTTTATCTTTCATGTACAATGTCACAACCTCTTGTATAGCTTAAGGAGTATTTCGCCATAAATTTCTATTCCATTACAAATGTTATTGTAATTGTATTGCATATGCAGTCGTTGCAAAATCGTCTGCATTTAAGAAATGAAAAACTTGTACTTCTGTTTCTATCGAGCTTTTGTACAGCTCACCACATTTAAACTCTTCTCTGATTCTTCATTGCTTTAAATTGATCACGTGACGCGATATAATGTTTATTCCGTTAGAGAGACACTATCAGCCCACAGTGCCCCGTCAGCGGAAAATACCCTAAGTACCTATGTGACTGTCCTCATCTATCCCTTATTATAGTTGCATATAATACACAATAATAAGGGATAAATACACTATAATTAACAAACATTCGCCTCGGGCTCGGTGAATATTGTCGAATAATCCCCGAGACGAAGTCGTGGAGATTATTCGGCATCTTCACCGAGCCCGAGGCGAATAATTGTTTTAGTATAATTTCCGAGCTGAACAACAGAGAATAACGGACTAAAAACATAAAAACAGGGACCCAATTGTTCGTTTGCATACACGTATGCATCTTTGATAAGAGGCTTACATGTAAGCTTAAGCTTACATCGATTGTGAACAGTTTACTCGTCGAGTTCGGCACTAAAACAATCAAGCAAAACACTACGAAAAATAAATTCTTCCGGTACCTTTGTTTTATCGCTGTTGACTTCATCCACAGTTGTCATCATTGTCTCAAAATGAGTAGCTTTAGTTTGGAGAAAAACAGATTTCAGTCAATCAATCCGACCTGCTGGCAATCAACTAACCACTGTTTTACGATTCTTAACTTCCTTGAACATGAGTTCTTGAAAGGATTTTTGGTCCAAGGATGACAGCAGTCAATTTGAAAATTCTCCATCCTTTCAAATATCCTGGAGTTAGGGTGATGACTTCCGAATAGATGAAAAATTCATTCATAGCTGTCCACCATGTTTACTTGCCCAGGTGGTAAAGTGGCGATCTAAGTAGCCAGGCCTCGAAAATGTTATATTTATTTAAACAATTATTCACAGAAGTGGAGGTAAATATCCACCACTATTCACCGACACTGAGGTGAATAATTGTTTTAGTATATACCACACAAGCTGAATAACTAGCGGCCATAAGAGTAACTTTACTTGTGACAATGTACCGACAAAAGCCATTTTGTTTTTCTTGGGCTGCTCAGAGTTGAATAGTACTTGGCTAATCACCTCCGAGCTAGGCAATCAGCGCGCGCGAAAAGTACTATTTACTTGTGTGCTAAATACTAAAAACCACTATGTTCCAAAACACATTATAATAAGGGATACATGAAGTACTTACCGAAAATACACGCATGATAGTAGTCACCCTCAGGCGTCCGTGAAAATTTTTCTATACGGCAAGCAGGTTTGTAGAAAAGAAACAATTGAAATTGTATCAAGGAGGATTTTTTCTGTTTTGTTTTTCAAATTTTACAGTTGGCTTTCATGGCTTACAGCTCAAAAAGTTCAAAATGATTCAACTGGTTTTTTGACCTAGCGCACGGAATCCGAAGTTCTAAAAAAGTTAGTGGTGAACAATAACAACAATAGAGTGTTTATGTCTCGGAACTATCGGTGTGATAGTTGCCCCTTGGAAATTTGATGTTCTTAAAACTAGCATATTTGCCCGAGAAGCGAATATTTTTTTTGAGAACATCAAATTTCCGCGGGGCAACTATCAGCCGATAGTTCCTCGAAAGAAACACTCTATTATTTAAACAGAAACACGAGTGGAAGTTTAAGAGAACGAGAAATGCTGTGGGAACACCAGCCGTGAGTGAGGGTAACAGGGGCACCCAACGAGCAAATTAAGCAAAAAATCCTTTGAGGGATATTTCTAGGCTCCTTGTAATGTTTGAAGACTGTTTAAAGAGTTGTTTTGATCAGCTAGAAAAATTTGATCTGTTCGGATTTCTTAGCTGAAAATTGAAGTGCCCGAAAATGTTAGGAAATTAAATCTTCATTTCAGAAATTGCTAGCTGAATGTTACCTTCGAAAAACTTCTCAGCGAACTATTTGCTTATCCGAAAATGCTAGGCGACCTTATTAAGAGCCAAAAATTGCAAAAATATCCCTTCCGAAAATCTAAGGGACTATTTTCCCGTGGATTTATCCTGGTTACGAATCTTTTAGATGATGTTTTAGTTAAGAAATCAGTAGCTCTTTGTCAATGCATTATCCGAAAGTCTTAGAACGAGTGGACTCTCCCGAACAGATATTTCATCGAAGTTTCTCGTTGGGTGCCCCTGGGGTAAGGATGTACAAAGTATTGTTACTCAAATTTAGGCGCTATTTATGCAAAGGGTCTATAGACTGTATATTATTTTAACTCCCGGGGGAGGTACTCCCAGAAAAATTGGGTGGGGGTGTGCGGCCCGCGTCCCAAAACCCCTACCCTATTTATGACCAAAATCTGCGATATTTCCTACCCTATTTATGACCTGACCAAAAATTCGAAACCCTATTTATGACTTGACCATTACCTCAAAATCCTGTTAAAATACCGTGAACAGAATTTTTGAAGGACGTTTGGTGATTTTCCGCTTTGCGATAATGGTGCAAAAGTTTCTTAAAAACATAACCATAGTAATCAAGGCTAGATATCAAACACCATACCCTATTTATGACCGAAATAGCCAAAATCAGCTAAAATTGATACCCTATTTATGACCAAAACGGCTGGAAAACCATACCCTTTAGGGCCGCACATACCTATATAGCCCATATAAGGGAGTACCCCCCCCCCCCCCGGTTTTAACTATAGATGAATGAGTTCGCGCGCTGAAAACACTAGACTTGCCACAATTGCAAGTCGACTAGAGGAAACGGGCTTAGAGAAAGTCTATGAAATTAACTGTAGATGAATGAGTCTGACGATGTGTCTGATCTTTCTATTTCTAGGCCAATTTCCGATTTCGGAAATTCTTTACGCTTAGAGGCCGTGAAAAAGATTTTGCATGGAAATGTTTAAATTCTTCGAATACGATCTTGAGCAGGCAACAACAAACTCTACAATTATCGTTTGCACTTCTCTCGATTCTTCCTTCGCCGCCATCGAGAAACCCCGCATCGGATAGTTTTGTTTTGATCGGACTCCACAGTGTCACAATAACTTTTTCTAGCCAAGTTGGCTGGATGTTTCTTATTGCGATCTACACTTTGATTACCTGTGTTAATACGATTCTCAAAACTTGTCATCGGGTTGTCAAAACAAAAAGTACGGATCATCCAGGCAGGCAGTTCCTCACGGCTCCGCTGCTTTGTGCGCTCGCGTTCAAAATACTTAAACCACGTCCGCCGAGCTTCGCAGGCTAATGAAAAGCCGGCGTTTTCAAATTTATCCGGTTTGACGAGCGTTTTCAAAAAACTCAGTTTTCCTCACGGATTATTTTAGGCCTAACCGCAGAAGTAAATCGACAACTGTACTTAAAGGGGCTCAGTCACGGCATCTTGAGTTATTTTGAACATCGAAAAAAATAACCGTTAAATTGACGGAAACCTAAAAATAACACTTTGTAAAGATAGAAAAACATCAAAGAGACGATAATAAACCATAAAGGAACTAGGATGGTTAAGGATTGAGAAGATTGACGCGGATTGCAAACAACGAATTTGAAAAGTTGTGCTAAGCTTTTCAAACGTGACTGAGCCCCTTTAAGATCGATCTTGTCACAACCGGCTGTCAGAGTGTAGTGGGCTTCAGTCTAGCGATACAAATAATTATTACCCAAGATTTTCTAATTTACAACCTATAATTATCGACTCACCAGCAGGTAAATATCGAAGCAGAATGTACCATAACAGAAGAAACTATACGTAGTTCTGCAGACTGGTACTCTGCAACTGACGGTAAAGTTAGTTTTTCTCTGATACCAATGTAGTAATCTAGACTTGATTCCCGGGACTTGATTACCGATGGGTGTAGTGACCAACTGACTTTTTGTATTCGTTGGGTTTGTTGATTCCATTACAGTTAGGAATACATTATATTCCCGCCAGAATTTAATCCCATTTTAGTTACTTTCACCTTGAGTAATGCTGGTAAAAAAGAGCAAGATTTTATACAGGCGAATTAGTGAGAGTATAGTATCTGTTGAAGCTCTAATGATTTGACTGACTGCCATCGTGCAAAACTGAATACATAACTGTTCTTGTTGTGAGAGGTCAGTGCATTCATTAATGAGCGCTCAGATTATAATCTAACGCACCAGTGAGTTCACTTAGGCTTACCTGTAAGTCGAAGTTTGATTGGAATTCTATGAGTCACCCACTGCAACAAGGGATGACACATCAGATTGCAACGCGTAGCCGAATGTCAGTTTTTAAAGCTGGAATGTAAATGTCGCATTATGGAGAAACGAAGTCCTCTCTGTTGTTGTGCAGTGATTGTGTTCATGTAGGAAGGTGTTAATAGACTACGAGTAATTCCTCATTCGCTTAGTCCGTCGTGCGTGACGCGAAAGAAAACCGCGATAAAAAATGGCCGCGTGAAATCCTGGGGGCGAGAAGCACGCAAAAGGATTTTCTCGCTCCCAGGATTTCACGCGACCATTTTTTTTCGCGGTTTTCTTTCGCGTCACGCACGACGGACTAAGCGAAAGAGGGACTACTCGTAGTCTAAGGTGTTAATAAAGTAACACCCTGCTAGGGAAGTGTAATATAGCCCTTAGGGTGGCCATGTAATCCCCTCTTTTTCCCCTTCCGATAAATTACAGGAGCTTTCATGATAACTGTAGATCAGGTCGCTCAAAGAAGAGTACTCGGGTATAAAACCCTGAACAAACTGAGCTTCCATAGAAAAACAAGTAAGGACTAACCAATTTAAACTAGGGGGACACAAGTGTTATAAACAGGTTTTAACCTTGAAACTGTTTTAGAGCGGTTACTGGTCGAATAAGGGAATCGGAAGCATGTTTGCAACTTAACCTGTTTCTGAACGCTCTCAACGATTTCTGAAGTCTTTAGGACAAACTAAAGAGGTGTCCAACAATCGAGTACACCTTTGCTCATGCAGTACATGGGGGACCGTAAACGACAAAGTAAACAGCTGCAAGAGGGTCTGGATGAAGAGGGGGCCGGCGTGCAAACGTCAGTTGTTAGTTAAAATTTGTCAAAATGTTGGTTAATAATTAGCTAAAGACCTTAATTAGCTTTAAACTCCTTCTGTATCCAGAACATGGCCTACCAACATGACGTGACGAATCAGTAATAATTTACTTACTGCGGAACGCGGGAGGGGGGGGGGTTGTTGTTGGACACCTCTTTAGTTTGTCCTAAAGACTTCAGAAATCGTTGAGAGCGTTCAGAAACAGGTTAAGTTGCAAACATGCTTCCGATTCCCTTATTCGACCAGTAACCGCTCTAAAACAGTTTCAAGGTTAAAACCTGTTTATAACACTTGTGTCCCCCTAGTTTAAATTGGTTAGTCCTTACTTGTTTTTCTATGGAAGCTCAGTTTGTTCAGGGTTTTATACCCGAGTACTCTTCTTTGAGCGACCTGATCTACAGTTATCATGAAAGCTCCTGTAATTTATCGGAAGGGGAAAAAGAGGGGATTACATGGCCACCCTAAGGGCTATATTACACTTCCCTAGCAGGGTGTTACTTTATTAACACCTTAGACTACGAGTAGTCCCTCTTTCGCTTAGTCCGTCGTGCGTGACGCGAAAGAAAACCGCGAAAAAAAATGGTCGCGTGAAATCCTGGGAGCGAGAAAATCCTTTTGCGTGCTTCTCGCCCCCAGGATTTCACGCGGCCATTTTTTATCGCGGTTTTCTTTCGCGTCACGCACGACGGACTAAGCGAATGAGGAATTACTCGTAGTCTATTAACACCTTCCTACATGAACACAATCACTGCACAACAACAGAGAGGACTTCGTTTCTCCATAATGCGACATTTACATTCCAGCTTTAAAAACTGACATTCGGCTACGCGTTGCAATCTGATGTGTCATCCCTTGTTGCAGTGGGTGACTCATAGAATTCCAATCAAACTTCGACTTACAGGTAAGCCTAAGTGAACTCACTGGTGCGTTAGATTATAATCTGAGCGCTCATTAATGAATGCACTGACCTCTCACAACAAGAACAGTTATGTATTCAGTTTTGCACGATGGCAGTCAGTCAAATCATTAGAGCTTCAACAGATACTATACTCTCACTAATTCGCCTGTATAAAATCTTGCTCTTTTTTACCAGCATTACTCAAGGTGAAAGTAACTAAAATGGGATTAAATTCTGGCGGGAATATAATGTATTCCTAACTGTAATGGAATCAACAAACCCAACGAATACAAAAAGTCAGTTGGTCACTACACCCATCGGTAATCAAGTCCCGGGAATCAAGTCTAGATTACTACATTGGTATCAGAGAAAAACTAACTTTACCGTCAGTTGCAGAGTACCAGTCTGCAGAACTACGTATAGTTTCTTCTGTTATGGTACATTCTGCTTCGATATTTACCTGCTGGTGAGTCGATAATTATAGGTTGTAAATTAGAAAATCTTGGGTAATAATTATTTGTATCGCTAGACTGAAGCCCACTACACTCTGACAGCCGGTTGTGACAAGATCGATCTTAAAGGGGCTCAGTCACGTTTGAAAAGCTTAGCACAACTTTTCAAATTCGTTGTTTGCAATCCGCGTCAATCTTCTCAATCCTTAACCATCCTAGTTCCTTTATGGTTTATTATCGTCTCTTTGATGTTTTTCTATCTTTACAAAGTGTTATTTTTAGGTTTCCGTCAATTTAACGGTTATTTTTTTCGATGTTCAAAATAACTCAAGATGCCGTGACTGAGCCCCTTTAAGTACAGTTGTCGATTTACTTCTGCGGTTAGGCCTAAAATAATCCGTGAGGAAAACTGAGTTTTTTGAAAACGCTCGTCAAACCGGATAAATTTGAAAACGCCGGCTTTTCATTAGCCTGCGAAGCTCGGCGGACGTGGTTTAAGTATTTTGAACGCGAGCGCACAAAGCAGCGGAGCCGTGAGGAACTGCCTGCCTGGATGATCCGTACTTTTTGTTTTGACAACCCGATGACAAGTTTTGAGAATCGTATTAACACAGGTAATCAAAGTGTAGATCGCAATAAGAAACATCCAGCCAACTTGGCTAGAAAAAGTTATTGTGACACTGTGGAGTCCGATCAAAACAAAACTATCCGATGCGGGGTTTCTCGATGGCGGCGAAGGAAGAATCGAGAGAAGTGCAAACGATAATTGTAGAGTTTGTTGTTGCCTGCTCAAGATCGTATTCGAAGAATTTAAACATTTCCATGCAAAATCTTTTTCACGGCCTCTAAGCGTAAAGAATTTCCGAAATCGGAAATTGGCCTAGAAATAGAAAGATCAGACACATCGTCAGACTCATTCATCTACAGTTAATTTCATAGACTTTCTCTAAGCCCGTTTCCTCTAGTCGACTTGCAATTGTGGCAAGTCTAGTGTTTTCAGCGCGCGAACTCATTCATCTATAGTTAAAACCCGGGGGGGGGGGGGTACTCCCTTATATGGGCTATATAGGTATGTGCGGCCCTAAAGGGTATGGTTTTCCAGCCGTTTTGGTCATAAATAGGGTATCAATTTTAGCTGATTTTGGCTATTTCGGTCATAAATAGGGTATGGTGTTTGATATCTAGCCTTGATTACTATGGTTATGTTTTTAAGAAACTTTTGCACCATTATCGCAAAGCGGAAAATCACCAAACGTCCTTCAAAAATTCTGTTCACGGTATTTTAACAGGATTTTGAGGTAATGGTCAAGTCATAAATAGGGTTTCGAATTTTTGGTCAGGTCATAAATAGGGTAGGAAATATCGCAGATTTTGGTCATAAATAGGGTAGGGGTTTTGGGACGCGGGCCGCACACCCCCACCCAATTTTTCTGGGAGTACCTCCCCGGGAGTTAAAATAATATACAGTCTATAGACCCTTTGCATAAATAGCGCCTAAATTTGAGTAACAATACTTTGTACATCCTTACCCCAGGGGCACCCAACGAGAAACTTCGATGAAATATCTGTTCGGGAGAGTCCACTCGTTCTAAGACTTTCGGATAATGCATTGACAAAGAGCTACTGATTTCTTAACTAAAACATCATCTAAAAGATTCGTAACCAGGATAAATCCACGGGAAAATAGTCCCTTAGATTTTCGGAAGGGATATTTTTGCAATTTTTGGCTCTTAATAAGGTCGCCTAGCATTTTCGGATAAGCAAATAGTTCGCTGAGAAGTTTTTCGAAGGTAACATTCAGCTAGCAATTTCTGAAATGAAGATTTAATTTCCTAACATTTTCGGGCACTTCAATTTTCAGCTAAGAAATCCGAACAGATCAAATTTTTCTAGCTGATCAAAACAACTCTTTAAACAGTCTTCAAACATTACAAGGAGCCTAGAAATATCCCTCAAAGGATTTTTTGCTTAATTTGCTCGTTGGGTGCCCTGTTACCCTCACTCACGGCTGGTGTTCCCACAGCATTTCTCGTTCTCTTAAACTTCCACTCGTGTTTCTGTTTAAATAATAGAGTGTTTCTTTCGAGGAACTATCGGCTGATAGTTGCCCCGCGGAAATTTGATGTTCTCAAAAAAAATATTCGCTTCTCGGGCAAATATGCTAGTTTTAAGAACATCAAATTTCCAAGGGGCAACTATCACACCGATAGTTCCGAGACATAAACACTCTATTGTTGTTATTGTTCACCACTAACTTTTTTAGAACTTCGGATTCCGTGCGCTAGGTCAAAAAACCAGTTGAATCATTTTGAACTTTTTGAGCTGTAAGCCATGAAAGCCAACTGTAAAATTTGAAAAACAAAACAGAAAAAATCCTCCTTGATACAATTTCAATTGTTTCTTTTCTACAAACCTGCTTGCCGTATAGAAAAATTTTCACGGACGCCTGAGGGTGACTACTATCATGCGTGTATTTTCGGTAAGTACTTCATGTATCCCTTATTATAATGTGTTTTGGAACATAGTGGTTTTTAGTATTTAGCACACAAGTAAATAGTACTTTTCGCGCGCGCTGATTGCCTAGCTCGGAGGTGATTAGCCAAGTACTATTCAACTCTGAGCAGCCCAAGAAAAACAAAATGGCTTTTGTCGGTACATTGTCACAAGTAAAGTTACTCTTATGGCCGCTAGTTATTCAGCTTGTGTGGTATATACTAAAACAATTATTCACCTCAGTGTCGGTGAATAGTGGTGGATATTTACCTCCACTTCTGTGAATAATTGTTTAAATAAATATAACATTTTCGAGGCCTGGCTACTTAGATCGCCACTTTACCACCTGGGCAAGTAAACATGGTGGACAGCTATGAATGAATTTTTCATCTATTCGGAAGTCATCACCCTAACTCCAGGATATTTGAAAGGATGGAGAATTTTCAAATTGACTGCTGTCATCCTTGGACCAAAAATCCTTTCAAGAACTCATGTTCAAGGAAGTTAAGAATCGTAAAAACAGTGGTTAGTTGATTGCCAGCAGGTCGGATCGATTGACTGAAATCTGTTTTTCTCCAAACTAAAGCTACTCATTTTGAGACAATGATGACAACTGTGGATGAAGTCAACAGCGATAAAACAAAGGTACCGGAAGAATTTATTTTTCGTAGTGTTTTGCTTGATTGTTTTAGTGCCGAACTCGACGAGTAAACTGTTCACAATCGATGTAAGCTTAAGCTTACATGTAAGCCTCTTATCAAAGATGCATACGTGTATGCAAACGAACAATTGGGTCCCTGTTTTTATGTTTTTAGTCCGTTATTCTCTGTTGTTCAGCTCGGAAATTATACTAAAACAATTATTCGCCTCGGGCTCGGTGAAGATATCGAATAATCCCCGATTCGCCGGACGAAAGTCGCCATCCGGCGAATAATTGTTAATTATAGTTTATTTATCCCTTATTATTGTGTATTATATGCACTATAATAAGGGATACATGAAGTACTTAGGGTATTTTCCGCTGACGGGCACTGTGGGATGATAGTGTCTCCCTACAGAGAAACATTATCGCGTCACGTGATCAATAATAAACCAATAAGAATCAGAGAAGATTTAATGGTGAACTAACGAAGTACATGTTTTTCATTTCTCAAATGCGATGCAACGCAATGCAATAAAATACAATACAATACATTGTAATGCAATAGAAATTTATTGCGAAATACTCAACTATACAAGAGGTGTGACATTGCATGAAAGATAAAATGTCAAAAAGGTATTCTACAGAAAATCAAATTATGAGCAATATTACAATTATGATATATGCGTGACAAGTCTTTCAAAAAACATATGAACACGGTTTATGAAATACAATGTAAAATGGAGATATGATGATGATGCTAATGCAGCCATACCATAATATCTACATTTTATCGCTAATGTTGAACATCTATTATCATACAATCTAAAATAAGGGGTGGCGAATGGTACCCGGAAAATTCAGGATCTCAGGAAATTTTGTGTTCCTATCTCGAAATCCCGCAGTCGTTTTGAATGAGTCTCGAAATCTCGTTTTCCTGTGTTTCTTTCTGTCTCGGATTCTCGAATTTTTGACAGCGTGGTCTCGGAGTCTCGGACTTTTTTGTTTTTTGGAAAATGGTTTCGACCAAAGCCATGATAAAAATGTTTATTTGATTAAAAAGACTAAAAACGTACGATAGCAGTCTTTCGAATATGTAGGAGCGACTCTTGACTTATCGATCTTATTTTTATTTATCTTAGAATATCGTGTAGCTCGTTCCTCGCCGCAAACAGTTTTCGAAACCTGCTCAGATTTTCGTAAAATGAAGTCTCGGCTAGGTTTCTTCGTACAAAGTTTCGGGCTCGGATTTTGTTAAAACTTTCAAGTCTCGTCTCGGATTTTCAAACAAGGGTCTCGGCGTCTCGGCGAGTCTCGGATTTACCATTCGCCACCCCTAAAATATTTATACGTCATGATAAAAAGTAAAAACAATAATCATATGTACAATCAAGCTGATGCTAGCAATGTCCTGCGTAATTGACATCTCAAAGGAGCTTTTTGATGTTTTCATTTTAATTTGGGCCCCATATCTGATGATTCACTGCTGGCGAGCGTTAGCGAGACAGCACACTATTCTTGTCAATAGGGGGAAAAATCCAAAATTTTGTCGGATGTAAGACTCGAAGCTTGCGCAGTAGAGCATTATCCGGGATAGATGAAACGACAATCATGCGCAAATCACATGGCTGACATATAATCCGGGATCCACACGTTGCCATAGAACTCTTTATTTGCTTTTGTAATCATTCATCAAGGTCACGAATGGAAAGAGATCAATTTGTGTTTGGCGGTTTGGCTGCTTTGATAGATCCACCGCTTGAGAATTGAGATCACTTTCCAGGGGTCACTCTTTGCCCCATAGACTCAAAAAATGGATTGGTTGCCATAGTAACCATGAGTCTTAACTACCTTACCCGACTAAGGACCTCTTTCAGGGTATTGTGACCTGGAGCCCTGGGGAGGATTAGGGACCTCTCATAGGGTATTGTGACCTGCAGCCCTGGAGAGGAGTAAGGACCTCTTTTAGGGTATTGTGATGGCAGCCCTAAAGAGGGGTAAGGACTTTTGCAGGTACTGTGATCTGTAGCCCTCAAGAGGAGTAGCACCTCTCTTAGGGGATCGTGACCTGCACCCCTTGGGAGAAAGGGGGTGAGGGGGGTTTTGACCCCTCCCATCTTACCAAGCTAGACTAGTAT
>JAHPZR010023748.1:0-15634 GCA_019787425.1 Platygyra sinensis
TTTTTGGGGTCTTATGAAGACCCCTATGCTATCATCGGCGGGGTTTATTTGTC
Source organism: Platygyra sinensis (assembly GCA_019787425.1). NCBI lineage: Eukaryota > Metazoa > Cnidaria > Anthozoa > Scleractinia > Merulinidae > Platygyra > Platygyra sinensis. The sequence continues at coordinate 54 of JAHPZR010023748.1, forward strand.
TGCGTGTCGGGTATCGCGAGGTCTTCTGGGAGGAATTTAGTAGGCTTATATGACGTGAGCTTTCGATACAGCGGCCATTGCTGTTTTGAGTACACATAATATTTTTGCACAGCTTACCGTCGCGAGTTGGTTGCAGTTTCCAAGGTTAGTTGTTTTCCATTTTTAAATTGCTTTGGCTTGTTCTTGTTAGATATTATATTTCTTCCCTCGCTGCTCTAAGAACCATGTATTCTCTGTTATTTGCATTTAGATCCTCGCCGATACATTCCGATACAAGCGATTTGTTTCTCACGCAAGCCATTAACTTATCCAGGCTCGGCTAGTGTTAAGTGTTGATTCCACGGGAGAACTGAGTGTCTTCTTTCGCAAGAACTCACCTTCTAATTACCCAAACGAGTGTCAGTTATTGGACTCGATGTATTGCTATCACGTAAATCGTATGCATGTACTTCTACTGCTGTGAAGTTATTTTGAGCAGCTGTGAATGCAGTCAAACTGCTGATCTTAACTGTACTGAAGCTGTTTGTTAACGACATGACAATATTAACTGCGAGTATGGGGACATAAGTTGAACAATACCGGTCGAGGAAGCGAAGGATGCTTTATCAAATGTTCAATGGGGATGGATTCTTACCATGTCTTAGCTAAATGTGTTTTGTTCGACAACATTGAAACAAATTCTGGACATGTAAAGAAATGATGACCTACATTTCGTCTATATCCTGTTGCTTGTGAGGGGAAGTGAACGACGTGGAGAAAAATCCAGGCCCTGCAGTATTTAATAACACTAATCCAACAACCACTGTGTCTGCTGGCCACAACTCCAGGAACTGACCGAAGCACCCTTTGGTAAACTTGGCGCTGGTAAGCAGTGTACGATGTTTTGCTATGTTCACCTATTTATTGTTAAAATTTACAATCAAATAGAAGACGCAGTACTCAGAATATGCATATTGGATCGAGCCTATAAAGTGCCACAAGATATTAATTCTGTACAAAAAAGTGTTGACGGTCATTAATGCAAGTGCAGCCGTAACACTACTAGAACAGAGACCCGCAAAAAAATTCAGGCTCTGAGTGGGATTCGAACCCACGACCTCTGCGATGCCGGTGCAGTGCTCTCCCAACTGAGATATCAAAGCCACATGGGAGCGGTCGTATACGGGTTAGCCCTTTATATGTGGACGTTATACTTGGCCCAAGTATAGTAAAGAGTGAAATAAATTTTGTCCATAGCAGCAACTGAGTGATGACGGTCATTAATGCAAGTGCGGCCGTAACACTACTAGAACAGAGACCTGAAAAAAATATAGTGTCAAACATCGAAGACCACATTCAATCATATTTCCAACACCTCAAATTTTGCCAAATATTTTCCGCTCTGTCTTTAAAAATTGTAATGACTTGTCTACCTTTTCACTTGTAGCAAGTCAACTCCCAGATGCTGATATTTGAGAACAGCATTCCAACCAAAAGGAATAGAATTACGCATAAGACTCCAAGTACGCATTGCGGACCTATTTTTAACTTCAGACTCTAATTTTAAAACAACACCAAATCTTCAAAATTTCCTATTTCCATAAATTGTACTAATCCTTTGAGAAAAACTATTTATCTCCGAATATACCTAAAAATCACTAAACAATTTACAAAACGACCCAAAACATAGATCTGTCTTAGAGATTCTTGATTGCTTGAAACGTAAATGAGATATTTGCATTAAAAACATAATACCCAGCTAGCCAAAATACGGCTTTCATGTGGATCCCCGTCTTAAATACCCTATCGACAGGCATGTGTCAGTGTATGTGGACACACGGGACAACCGACCTTGGGAAACTGCTCCGGATGATTAGACGTCTTCTTACAACACTAACCAAAACAATTGTCACGCGATTTTCAGGCGCAAAGTACAAAGTCTTGAATACCCAATAACGAAATTAAAGTTTAGAGAACAAAACACCAAAACATGATGTTCCTTGGAAGATCCAGAACACAAGGCAAGTGGACGAACTTAATATAACCACTAATGGAAGCTATTGTGTAGAGCAAGACCTCTCAAACAAAACTAAGAAAAACAAATTGATGAAGTTAAAAGCGCAGGGTGAGGGCTGTTGAGCCCTTAAATCACAAGACTCTCATAGTAGTTACATAACGATATAAAACGAAGAACGATCATGCAATGAAATAATTCGATTCTGTAAGCAATATTGAGCTTCACATCTATTAAATGGAAGAAATTTTTTCAGTGACATCTTCAATTCATACGGTGAGTAGCTATAAGCCTTTTCCACATGATTCATACTGGTGCTAGTAAATAAGAGAGAAAAATTCCTGGGATACTCGGTACCGCTTGGACTGCCTTGGTGAAGGGTCGGAGATGTTGGTCGTCTCGCTTAGCTGTGAATTGCAGAATTTGGCATCTTAGGAAGGAAGCTAAAGTAGTAGTTGTAACAGTCAAGATATCCGTCTAGAGTTGAACGCAAAGAAATCGAAAAAGCACATTTCTGTTGTTGAATTTATTAGCTCATAGCTTTCACGCTTGACGTAGAGTGATCCTTCATGCTCCGGGATTTATTTTGGTCACCCAGCGTGAAACGGGGTCAGGTTCATCCTCGGGTAATCCGGGACAATGGCCAACTTTTGCAACCACCCCCAGGGGCGGTTGACAAGCTCAAGCGCAGATCCCTGTTGCATGCCTATTGGCTTAGCCTAATGTGATGACGTAATGGGTATGCTGCGAGGATATGACTCGAGTCATACTGCGGGGTTTGTAAGTGGTGTACATGTATATTGATGGCACATGGCGAAACCACCGATGTAATTGATTATTTTCAGGGGCAAATGTATAAACTCAGTAACGGCCAACTGTGCCATTGGAGGTAATCGATTCCTTTTAGAATTCTTATAAAAATCATAAGCTATCCCTAAACAAAAAAATAGATTATTTTTCATCCCTTAAAAGAAGAATGGAAGAGGCTCAAGACACAGTTGAATGAAAATATTTTAATATTCAGGGATGCCTTTGCGCGGAAGATGGATATCTTTGTAACCTTCTGAGCTCAAAGCAGTTTTATTCCACGAACTGTGAGGTAACGCTACGAAGCAATTTGTAAAAGCAATGTTCTTGCACTTTCGTAGCTTTCGCGAAAAGTTTTGCTTCGCTAAATATATTATCTGGAGTTATTATATTTAAAAGGCTGGATACGTCATCTTTCCAAATTCGTCAGCAGCGAGTTTAAAACGTTCAAATTGATAAGGGGTTAGAAAATTGAAATGCTTTTGATATTTGGAAATAACTTAGTTTTTCATTCACAAAGAAACAAAGTAAACGTTACAGGTGTATCTTGATTGTGAAAACAGAAGAGAAAAGAAATATTTCTTTCAAGAGAGTCTAACTAGGGTTTAATTATCAATTATCCTTATTTTGATTGGTTAAGATTACACGCCATTGTCTCACGCGACTTTTTGTTTGGTCAAAAAACCACAGTATTTTCCATGAGAAACTGACGTTGCTTTGCGAATTTCTTGAGCAAAGTGAGCGAACTCAAAGGCGCTTTGTGGGAAATCCCGGTCGAAAATCGTGTTGTTTAGCTTGGTTTTATGCTGGCAGTTTGTCAAGGTAGTCAACTGCAACAGTTTTAATTTGTATTTGTAAAAAAAAATTGAGACAGTAATTGTCTTCTTGCAAGCAAAAGTAAAATCATTCAAAAACCACGACACACTTTTATTAAATAGACATGTTTTGGCATGACTCATACCCTTACGGTCCATCTGTAAAAATTAATTGAATAACTGCATACATAGTTAACATTCCTATGGAGAAAATTGACTTACACTTGTTCCCGGCGCTCGGTTAGAAAAGGAGGAGCCGGCGAGAACTGCCTATTAGTAAGAGATTCTGAACGTAAAGCCACAGAAGCCTTCCTTATTATCCGAGTTAAATCACTTGAACCCTGTAGCTTTCTGCGTCCGTGATGAAAGCTGCAGCCAGCAACTTAACCAACATGTCAGCGGCCTGTCAACTTATCCTACGTATGCATAGAGCAGTTTCACGTTACCTCACGGCAGCCATATGTCGTGACCTGCCAAAAACCGTGACACCCGTAAAGCGGGGGTACACGTGAAGGCTGTTTTGACGTCGCTTAATAGGGCCTTTTCTTCCAATATCTCGGTCACGTTTCAAGCAACGCTAAATCTCTCTACTTATTTCATTAACCACTGTTTGGCGAAAGAGATATTTTTTCTCAAAAGACAGGTTAAATTGAGGAAAATATGAAACGTTGAAGATTTGATGGATTTGGAAAACTGAAATTAAAGTGAAGAATTAGTAGATGGACACCAAACAGTCCCCTATGAACCTGGGGCTCTCTTTTGAGATGGTCAACTGTTTGGCACTGTCTCCAACCCATTTTAATCCTAACAATTCCTTTTTTAAATATTACTTCAAACTTCACTCCTTTTCATGTCTAACCCCGCCTTAATTACAATTTTAGGGGCTTATAATTCAAAAACGTCAGCGTCAAAACTTTATTAAATTTTGATAAGTATGATAAGATGCAACTTTTGGCAAAAATTCTGTGCTTAGTATAGAGCTAATTGCCAACTTAAATGTTTGAAAATGTAAGGTTGCTCTGAACTCTATGTTCAGGATTCTTTAAAACTTTGCCAAAAGTTGTATCTTATCGTGCTGATTAAAATATTTGATGATTACTGTTGCTATGGTAACCTATTGTGTCACAAAAATGATAACAAAGTAACCAAGCGGTTTTTTGATACCATGATTGTAGCATCAATTGATTAAGAGTGGTTTTAATAATTCATCGAAATCCAAGTGCTGGAAACTGTTTTGAACCACTTGGAAATGACTGTTTGAAACGGAAGCTCAAAAGGGGTATCCTTTTATTACAAATGGGAGTCTGTTTTTTGAAAACACGAGAGTTATTTTTTTTCCGAAAATGAGAGTTTCCGTTGAGAAATTAAACTGTTGTTTTCTAAAAATGGAAGTATATTTCTTGAAAATGTGAGTTAAATTATTTTTTTTTTAAAAAATGAAACTTTATTTTTCTTGAAAATTTGGAGTTTGTTTTAAGGTGGCTCAAAAGGAATATGCAAGATTACGAAGCGGGCGCCAGTGGCCTCAATCGAAAGTTAATATTCTCGTTCTTTTTGCCATTTTCCTAATCAAAGCTACTAAAACATAACAAACAAGGGCCAAAATTTGCTGTTCAACAGTCACCTCTGATATCAAGGCTTTTAGTCTCAAATTAAAACTACTCAAACATCGCCATTTTTTGACGTCTGTTTGGCTTTGATTTCAATTTTCTTCAATTTTCTTCGGTAAAATTTTCTGATATGCTCAAACCGGGTAGAGTCTGGCAAGAAGAAACTTTTAAAACCGAAAAAAGTAGGGGTTGTCAAGGTAGTTTTTTCGTTTTTAGCATTTTTGTGCTTTTTTGGCTAAGCGAAAACCTTGTCTTACAAATTTTTCTGATAAATTGAAAGCAAAGAAAGCTAATAAGGAATAACTTCTCTGCCAAATCTTAAGGAATTTCACCGAAGGAAAGTCGAGAGATCTGATAAGGATTTTTCTATTTTTTCACCTCAATGGCAATTACGTCGTCAGAATAGGAACTCGCCAAGATCGCTATGCGAGCATGCGCGAATTTTCGAACCACGCGGTTTTGTCGATGACCAACTCGACAATGGCGGTCTCATCAAAATACACACAAGACCTTTCGGTCCAAATCATTTTCTTTACGTTTTCCTTTTAAATGGTTTCTCTGTTTCTACTTCTGGGCTGTAATTTGAGCTATATTGTTGACTTGTTCGCTGCTTTGCATGAGCTTGCGTCAGCTAGCGCGCGCACATTACTAAAGCTCGCATCATCGGTGCGCGCGCTCTTAAAACCCTATTGAGCCACCTTAAAAAGGAAAAATTACTTACATTGATCAAAGAAAGCAGTTCTTGTACTTTTTTATATTTAATTTCCACCGTATTTATATATATATATATATATATATATATATATATATATATATATATATATATATATATATATATATAAACATGGAAGATCCTGGGAAAGGCGAGAGCGTATACGAACGTAACAAAAACATGCAATCTGTGTAACTTAGAAAAGTTCTTTATTATCTGTCACAGCGATCTTGCAAAAGATCAGAATTGATTAGCACATGTAGGCACGCAAGAAAATTTCTTATAAAGAACGGATAGTGTGATAACAAGCATTTAAGTTACGCTACGCACGAACGATCTTGTAAATGCTTATGATAGCGATCTTGTGAATGCTTGTGATAGCGCGTTTGTGGACACTTACACTAATGACCTCGTGAATTTTTTTGTACGCGCGCATGTGGAAAGATGACCATTTATAAATACTGCAGGCAACTCACAGTTTAATTAAAATGCCCTGAAGAGTGGAAGCCTAAAGCCTCCACGAAACAGGCCTGTAGGCAAATGTCAAACGACTAGTCCCATTCATTGAACTATTATATATATATATATATATGCTTTCACCAACTGTAATATAATATTTCCCATTTTCCTTAATATTCTCAATATGGGCAACAGCAACAAACATGATGAACGTCATGGTGGACGTCGTGGTGGGCCATGATGTTGTAGAAATAGAAATATATCACCGAATTAATAATGGTACTTGAACTGAGTGGAGTGCAATTTGGTCTGAACAGCGCGAATTCGATTTGAAATCACAAGTATGATTTCAGACCAAAATTGCACTACCCGAAGTTCAATTGCCACTTTATTAGATCCATTTTGAAATCGCACAATTCAATTAATTTGCCAATAATTAATTTAATTTTGATTTTGCTAAACAATGGCTTTTTTGTCCTTCATTTTCCTGCAATGTGATTGGCTAGTTTAAAAAGCCTTAAAATCTGATTTTTTGTTTGTTTGTTTGTTTTACTGTCTCATTCTCTTTGGCTGAGAAAAAGATGCGATTTAGAGCAAAAGATAGTGTGATTCGTGAATAAATCGCACCGCAGAGAGCCAATCGCATTGCAAGGGTTATTCAGTGCTTTCAAAATGAACTTAATAAAACAAAGAAACTCGACCGACACGATACGACCGACACACTGTAGCCGATCGATAAGAATGAAATGAAATGAAATCACCGAAACTAACTCTAAATAGTCTAGAAAGAGTGTAAACAGAGCTGTAGACTCGCAGAGCCTGAAGAGTACTCCGGCTACTCTACCTAAATAATTCTCAGGTTTTCCTGTTTACGGTTAGCTCACGATGATAATTGCGCTTTGCCTGAAAATTACCCAAAAATGTGATCACAAAATCTGTGACGTTAATGGAGTCCCACTACTTAGGTGTGTTTTTGTTAACTGCGGATTAATTTCATCAAAGACAGCTCATAATGCAACCTCAATCTTCGATGTTCTTCGGCAGTGAATCAGCCCCATCAAATTCATCAACCTCCCCATTTTTTAAAACTAAAATCATGTCACAGTCTTTGATGGTGTTCAAACGATGAGCTATAGTGATGACTGTGGAGTCCTTTAGTTTCTCACGCACTACGTTCCAGATTGTCTTTTCTGTTTCTGGGTCAACATGTGAGGTAGGCTCATCTAGGATGATGATCTTGCTTCGTTGCAAAAGCACGCGGGCCAAGCAAACCAGCTGTCGTTCTCCCACGCTGATATTTGCACCATGTTCCAGCAGCTCGTGATCCAGCTGACCCTCAAAGCTTTCCACCAATTCTTTCAATTGCACAACCTCTAAAGCTCGCCATAAGTCTACGTCATGAAACTGCTCCTCAAGATCGAGGTTTTTTCTTAACGATCCACTAAAGAGAACTGGGCTTTGGCCAAGAACGGATATACGTCGTCGCGCCTCTTGTAGATTGATCTCTTTATTCGAATCCCATCCACCACTATCTCTCCTTCCGCGTCAGGCATGCGCATGAGAGCTGCCACAAAAGATGACTTCCCGGCTCCAGTGCGCCCTGCAACACCGACCTTTGATCCTGCTTTAATGTTGAGATTGATTCTCTTCAGCACTTGAGGACCCCCCGGATAGTAAATCAAAGATACATCTTGGAATGTGATATTTCCTTCGCTTGGCCAGTGATCCGGGGGAAACCTTTCCACTTTATATCCCGGCTCAGATTCAAGTTTGGTGTACGTCATAACTCGTTCAACTGACGTCATTAGGTTCTCGACGTCCGAGGCTTTTCTGGTAGCGTATTGAGTCTGAGACACAGTCTGAATGGCGTAAACGAGTGCAAGTCCTGCTGAAGCTGAGTAAAACAATGACAACTAATGAACAATTATTGAACGAGGTTGGAAAAAATATCGCGATTTGTCGCGAGCAGATTAAGATGGATTCCGCTCAAAATTCGAGCAATAAGTGCAACAATCCTTTACTAAAACTCTACTCAGAGCACGTTAACATTTTTAATTCTATTCAAAACGTCTCACTTTAATTCATTTTTCTAGCTGACCCCGCGATAAAATCCCCGACCAAGCATTTTCTAAAATTTAATGTCAAACCTCGTAAGAAAGCTTCATGTGTGTGTTAACGTGTCTTTTAATTGAAACATAAATAAGCTCAAGTTCATTTTTCTCTCGCGGGGTCAGCTTGAGAAGTTAAGCATCAAGAAGTTATTTTTACCTTTATTGAAAATATTACCAGGCTGTGAAGGTTGTTTTGGTAACTTAATTTTTGCCATTATTGCTCAAGTATCCTGCAGAAATCATTTTAACTACACTGACAAATCACGATATTTTGCACTAACCGAGTTCAGCTAAATTGTTTTATCATTATCACCAAGCAGTTTTCATATTATAAAAATCTCATTTTTCACACGAAAGCGCGGTTTCAATTTCAATTACGTATGAGCTGGTACTTTGCATGAGCAGCCATTATTTGTAGGTAGTTGTTTGCAAGTCACGTGGTGAGTTGTCGGCCAATGGAAAGGAAGAAAAATTATCGAATGATAATAGCTATTACTTAGAGAGAGAAAAAGAGAACGAGAAAAAAGATCCCACTTTCAAAGCAAATCTCTACAAGGAAAAATGAAAAATGATAAAAAATGACTTTGATTTGCATGAAAATAAAACATACATGCAGAAGTCATTTTCGTATAGACTCGTTTTGAAACAGAGCCACAAAAAAACTCGGAAATGACCCATTTGTTTTGCCTCAGAACTGTCTGGCTGTTCTCAGGTTGGTGCTAAACAGATTTCAAATAATAATCATATGGAATCTGTCGCCCCCTTGTCATATTCAATTACCAATTAACTGCATCGATAACACGATTCAACTGGATAAGATATATCCAGTTATGAGAATAGTAATTAAAAAGCCACTGACATAAACAGGGTCCAAATTTCGTAACATGTGGCGTCACGGACACTCAATGAGGATGGTATGATTGATTCTGATAAGGGTACAAATGATACGTAGCTACTGGACGGAGGGAGAAAAAAAGGCTCTGTAGAGTAGGTCCATGACGAGAAGAAACAAGAAAGCATCTATGGATAGAAAAGGATTGAAATCAATACAAAGGCTGAGCAGCGTTAATGTAGATGCTTTAACGTGATCAACTACGCCAGATTGCAAGGTCAGAGATAAGAGGCTTGACAAACAAAAGCCCCTGTCCCTTTAAGTTTAGGGGGAGGTGGCTCTAACAGGCCAACTTTTAATTGATCCCTTGATTACAGAAACCCGGCTTTAGGACTCATGCGCCACATCATGATAAACCCAATCAGTGTATTTTCGTTTTAATACCAACCGGCATCTTGAGACATGACCACTGCCGCCAGAGCAACTGAACCAATTAGCAGGGAAGCTAGAAGATCCAAGCGAACCCCAAGCCATCTTCCACTGGCCATTACCATAATATTTGACTGGTTATGAACATCTTGATATCTAAAGGAACAAATGTACAGTCTTTACTTACTTGCACAAAGACCCCAAATCCCAAAACAGGCAAAGCAAAAACTGAACTGCCTTTACCATTGCGTGGTTTTGTGGTTAGTCTCACCGAATTTCTCAAGGGAGGGGTAGAGAATCTCCCTAGACGTGAATGATTTCTGAACCTTTTTAGTATTAAAATCTTATGTATTAGAACGTTTTGATCTGAAGAATAGTATGTTTTGCACCCTGAGAGGTGACGACTGGTATATACGTAAGTAGAAAAAGGTGGCTCTCATTAACCTATGATCCGATTTCAGTCGAAATTCCGGACTCCTTTGAGATTTGAGCCGAAGTCTCACTTTTGTGTTGATTTCCTTCACAGGGTCTAAAATCGTTTAAACCCAAGTCACAGTTTCGGTTTTCAAACGTTTGTCTCAACAACAACAACAATCTTTATTCCCAGAATCCCAGAAATTACACAGTATAGACTTAAATACAAGAGATACAAAAAACTACAAAAGAAAAGAGCACAGCCACTTAGAAATAGCAAAGCTAATCGAGCTAAGTGGCTGGGCCAAGCGGAATGAAATTTGCTAATACGCTTACTGAACAAGAACATGGATTTATTTTGTTTAGAGGAGTCTAATTTTCTTCCCATTACAGTTGGAAACTTGATCTCCTTCTCAAATGTGTACGCAAATGGAGGCCATTTTCTGGTAAATCTACGTCATTTTTCAGAGATACTAAATTAAGAGCTCTCAAATAAGTCGTTGAACTGTGGGTCGGGTATGGATAGAGTATTTCATATATCTCGTTCTTGAATTTTAGACATTAGTTCGCTTATAACCCGATCGTACATTTCCGAGAGTACCCCCTTACCGAGTTATTTGCTAAAAATGGTTTACCAACGTACCTATAGAACTGATCCACGAAATCCCTTTGTCTGCGTCTCGTCCGAATCGTGTCCAGCCCATTGAGAGTCTCAGAAAGGTGAGAGAAGACTGGACTACGGCATATCGGACTCCAACCGCTTCAGCTCTCTAGCCGTCCTCAAGTAATACTTCGAGATGTACAAGACTGCCACAGTCGCGGGAGCAACAACGAGTAGAAGCCAAGGATTTGTCACGACTGGGACAAGAATTGATGCGATCACTAGCAACACCAACTGGATTGAAAACAGAAATGTTTTTTGAAGCAACTCATCTACACAACCTATATCTTTCGAAAATCGATTGAGGATTCTTCCCACGGGGTTTGAATCAAAGAAAAGAACCGGAGCTTGCAAAATAGCCACAACCATTCTGTCATGAAGGCGCTCAGAACATCTCAGAGAAACCAGAAGGAATCCATACGCTCGTAAGATGGCAAACACGAAGGAAGCGCCGACTAGACAGCCATAAATAGCAAGGATTGATCTTGTCTCTCTGATCGTCTGGAGATTTTCTTGTCAAAATAGAGAGCCATACATCTGGAGAGACTATCATCGCTGAAAAGAAAGTTCTTCTTTAAACCAAGAGAAAATGTCCTCCTTTTCAAACAGTTTTAGTACCCTTATATTTTTTCCGAATTTTTCAAATCTTGGAGATATGTTTTTAGAAAACACCCCTATCGTAATACAGTTACAAGCGTGGCCGAGAGTTGAACTCGGGCACTGGATGAAATCATGGATTTGACTTTATTTGGCTAGAAGACAAATGTGACATATGTCATTTACTGTACATTTGTGTGTTCATGTAGTCAGGACTGCAGGCGTGAGATTATTAGACATGAGAGGATTGTGTTAATCAAAGTACATTTGAATTCCATTTTAAAATAGCAATATTTCTCGTTATGCCACCTAATGTCATTAATGTGGCAACCAGAGGTTCATTAGCTGTTGAAACAATGCATGCTATTGTTCAGTGGCTGGCAAATTCGATATGATGTTAATGTTTGTAAACAAGAAACACCGCTATACTACTGAAACAGTGAAATTTCTGATATTTTATTTATGCAGTATATTATTGGGTATTTGCAGCCCTAATAATGAAATAATATAATCGAAAAAGCAATTTTCTACAAATTTACAACAGGGTCCATGAAAGGGAAGAGAATTTTGGATTAATCCATGACAAAGATACTATTTGCTCTGCATTTGTCCTGAATTTGTCCTTACAAATGTTATCTTTAACGCATTTGTCCCTGTTTAGACCAGGACAAATCACGATATTTAACTCAGATTTACACCACATTTGTCCACATTTACACTCAGGAGCAAATGCACAATTATCCTATTTATCTTCAGGACAAATGTCATATTTGTCTTTAAGTCAAATACCAACAAATGTGACAAATATCATATTTGAACCACATTTGGACTGCATTTGTCTGACGTCAAATCTGTTTTTTCGCCCAGTGGGGCTACCGAGAACAACATCAGCTAGCGGTCAGAACAAGATTTGAACCGCGACCTACGGATTTCAAATCCGGCGCTCTAACCACTCGGCCACGCTGCCTCTCTGTAGATAGGCTCAGACGTAATAGGATTAGTTTTAAATTTAATCCGCCGAAAGTAATTAGAAGTTGATTAAAAAGTGTGTCCAGTTATGATGCAATGTATCTGGTTTATTTACTGTGCCCGCGACTATGCGTCGAAAGGAGTCAAAATGAAGTCATACAAGTCATGTCATACGATTAGCCCGTTAAATACTAAATTATTTTGGCCTGCCCGTGGTTCCGTTGCGTTCGTTTAAGTGTCCGGTTTAAGCCTTACACAAACAAAATAAGAGGCAATTAAGGTGGCCGAACACAGTTTCATGCCATGCTAATTCACCATAACTTTTAAACTATTTATGCTTTGGCGCCCATTTTTTCCAAGAGTCAAGGTTAACCACAGAAATATTTATTCTCGCATTTTGACTAGGGTGTGTGCTGTTGCCATGGCAACGGGGCTGGTTAAAAACAAGGCTTAATAATGGTTTTTGTTTATTTAAAAAAATCCAGTCGTTAGATTGTTTTCATATTTTGCACACTAAGAATTGACATTAAATCCCTTCTGTCAACACGGTTCTAATAAAATTTTGACATAGCGATTTTCGTAATTCGCCGTTAATCGTTTTCTGTATTATTAAAAATTCCCTTTGTCAAAATTCAGATTTTTTTGATAGATCATTCACGTGGTCTCTGATCTACTTTTCTGCCAAATTTCTTGAAATTCTAACGACTGGATCGTTAGAAATCGGCATGTTTTGCTAAAGCATCGGTCTCAATTTTTCAGCAACTGCGCATGCGTTGCATTTAACTGGGTTCTTTCGGTAACAAACAAAAGCTGAAAATTGCTGGGTTCTTTGCATCGTTACCTTCTCTAACATATCTTTGTAATAAAAGACTAAAGCCATCAATACACTGCGTTCAATTATAGAGAAAAATAACACAGATAGTGCGGGTGCTGAGTAAATAAAATGATCGCTCTACTGACGGCATGTTTGTTCTTTGAAATCCTTGTGCACGTGCTAATATTGCATCACAGTCCGCGAACGTGGCATATTGGGGACCACAATAGTTTTCTCTTTCTTCCAGTTCAAAGACAGAACACGCATCAATCCGTCAAGGACTTGAAGCCGACAGGGCTAAAATACCCGGGGGAGTGTTATCGGCAAAAGAAAACAGAAATGATTAAGTATTTTCTTTTGGGTGTAAATAACTCAGTGTTTACCTTACAAAGGAAATAAAGACATGAGTGATCATCGCAGGTATACACACAACTTTTATGAAAAGCAGTTGTAAAATTATAGCACGAAAATACCTATACAGGTGCAGCTGTCTACCAACTGAGCTGTCAAGCCAACTGGGAGCTGGTCACTGTGTGAGTTTGTATAACTGCGATGATATGTTCACGTATAGCAGAGAGGAAATCTTGATAACTGGAGATCATCGATTACGGCCTACCTTGAGTAATGACACATAAGGAAATTATCCCGAAGATCGTCAATATTTGTGCTCCGCTTCTGAAGTAGTTCTAATAAAGCTTAAATGACATTACTCCGATGGCGCGATCTTCTTCTGATATTTGCAGACCCTTGGCTTCATTGGGTAGCCTCGGCATTCTGTCATAGTTATCTGCAACGTCGCCTCCTGTTTCATTCTCCCATACAAATCCCTTGCTATTTTCCTCCTCCGGAACTTTCTTATAGAGTGGATCAACAGTCTTATTCAGGAAGCCTTGTTCTTGCAGCTCAGCAAAACTTCCATTTTTCAACACCCGGCCTCTGTACAACACAACCACTTCATCGGCGTCTTTCATGTGTTGTTCTTGATATGAGACTAACACGCGCGTTTTGTTACTCAGAAGGCCTGTGATGCATTTTTCAAAGATGTGCTGACCGACTTTGAAGTCTACAGCACTCAGTGGGTCGTCCAACAGGTAAAGGTCTGCATTGGAGTAAACTGCGAGTGCTAAATTTACTCTCGCCCGCTGACCTCCACTCAGAACTTCGCCACGTTCTCCAACAATTGTTTGGTCATACTCAGGAAACCGCTGGATGGGTGTAAGGGCGCTGGATGGCTGTAAGGGCGCACGCTTCTATCACTTTGGTGTATTTGGGTTCATCGTATGGTTGGCCAAATAAGACGTTTTCTCTTATGGTTCCAGAGAAGACCCAAGCTGTCTGAGAAACGTACACAAGAGTCCCTTGGAAGGCTATCTTTCTACTTGTGCTTGAGATCTCACCAGCGATCGCTGAGAGAAGAGTAGACTTTCCCCTGCCCACTGGGCCAGTTATGACCGTTTAACGCTGTACCGCTGCGGTCAATTCGATATTTTCCAGAATAAATTCATCTTCCCGCTTTAGTTTTCTGTGCGTCAAATCTGAAATGGCTAGAGCCATCGGTTTCTCCCGATCTCTTGCCTTGTCAGTTTCTTTCGTTTTCTTGGGATATTCTGTTAGATCACTCCATAATTTCATGGAGTTTCTTTCTACGTTATCTACGTCTTCTCTGAGATCGTTTGACATGCCGCGCAAATTTTCAGAAAGGACAAACTCCTCTATTCTCCTGAGAGAAGCATAAGCGTCATGCGTTTCCAGAAAACCGTAAGCTAAGTAATAGCAAGTGCACTGTCTTAGTCTATTAATAAAAGAGAGAAGCATGAAAACATTGATGGGCGTAAGAGTGTGACCAGTCAATACCAGAGTTATCACCGCCACAAGGGTCGCCATTGGTACAGAGCTGTACTCCAAACCAGCAACTCCTGCCAGAACGGTACTCTTCTCACGAATGATGTCGATTTCGCTTCTAAATTAGAACAAAGGATCTTAAATAACTTTTCGCAGTCAATATAGCAACACGCACCTATTGCGATTAATGTGCCAGACAAAGAGTTGGCTCTTGCTTGTGAAGGAGCTTACACTGAAAAGGGGAGACATAGTGAATAGTATGAAACCTAGCAGTGATAAAGGGGCATTTTCATATTCAGTCCTGTTATTACTTCTCTACTAGATCACTAGAGGACGTTTCGTCGCCCAATAATTTTCCCCCGTGAACTAGTGATTTTTTTAAATACTTCGACTCGGGCCAGGTTGAGAAAATGTATAAAGATTATATGAAAAAACGTAAAAAAATCGGGTGTCACCGAACTCGTTTTAGATAAGGCGCATCACAGACCATAGCACTCCTAGGATTTCCATTCACTT
>JAHPZR010023751.1:0-2500 GCA_019787425.1 Platygyra sinensis
GCGGTTACAACCGCGCTGCGGTTCTTGTTTACAATGTTTTGCTATTTTGCACCAGTAACCAGGCACAGCTTTCAAGCAATGTGCACGGTGTTTTCTAGAAAAGACTTCTCTAAGTTGTTTGACGGTCTGCTCAGAATTTCCACCAGAAAAACCAACGCTGAACCGAGATGTTTGACTTCGCCATGATGGAGCGATTTGGGCAGCGAAACACCTCGAATTGGTCCACGTACATTATCTGGCGAACTCTTATACGAGCTTTAAAATAACAGCAATTCAGGAAGAACTCAGGCTCTTGTTTTAGCGTGAAGAATAAATTTGCACATGCATGCAGTGAAGCATGTCTGCAAAATTTTGGAATATTTGTTTGCTTTTAACTAGGTTTCTTCGCCCTAGCTTGAATGAAAAATTATTGTTATTGAACTTTTCTTCTGATTTCTTTCATTTGGTCCCCTGTGTTTGGAAATTTTAGGTTTTAAAAGTGAACAGTACCTTCCACGCAGGATTTCACGGCGACCGTCAGGCGGTTTGTTTATTTTTTTTATTCGCTTTATTCAAATATATTTCAGCTACTACAAGACAAACGAGAAAAGAAATAAATGGGCACTAATAACACAGTTAAGAGATACGATTGATCCCTAAATAATTGGCTTGTTTTCGTCTTTTTGATTCACAACTTTCATCCCTCTTTGGCCGTATTATATAAATAATAGAATTCCTTCGTACAGGGAAGAAATAACTTGATTTCTTGTTTTTAGATTGATTTTTACTCGAGTTCTTCGCTTTTATTTTCCGTTGTTTTCTCAAATATCAGCCGTAATAGTACAAGAAAGGAAATTCTGTTGTATTTGGTTTCGTTTAATGCCCTCCGAAGTCAATTAATTCATTTTTGCATATTGAATTTCTCGGCTTCCGTTGGACATTTTGTCGCGCGATTAAGCCTTGAAGTAACATCATTTCTTGTGTATCAGTATGTCTTCCTGTAAAGTCAATTTTGAACAAATTTTGTACCATATCCTCACAAGATTCCAAGAGAATCACGTTGTTTGGTTAAGTTAGTTTTCATGAAGGATCAAGTTATTATGTTAATTAAGTTAGTTTCCATAGAGGATCAAGTTGTTATGTTAGGTTACTGGGTTTCCATAGATGATCAAGTAGTTTTGTTAAGTTAGTTTTCATAAAAGATCAAGTTGTTTGGCTCAGTAATATTGTGGCAAATGTTCAATTACATTTCAAGTTAAAGGGATGCATATTTGCACATGTTGAAACTGAAGAGCTCTATCTAGGAAAAATACACTTCCATTTCCTGTTAGCAGATAGATCTATACCCATAGATTATTTTCAATTGTTATTACCAAAGGCAAGACCTATTGGACTACATGTTTAAAATAAAATTGTTGGCTTTCATCTTGTGGTTTTGGATCATTGATGTCATACTCATTCGCTAGCTATATGGCGAAAACATTTTGTTCAACAACATTTCAGTGTTTTTTTTATTCCTACTTTCATTACTGTGCTAGCAGAGGTGTCTTATCTTGTCTTTTGTATTTCCTGGTTTTTTCATGGTTGTCTTACCTGTTCCCTAATTAAGACAGCTATGAAAATACTTTGAAACATTGAGAACTCTGCTGGTATACTTTCATTCGTTTTGCACTTCGGTATTTCCCACCAGTAACCTCATGTCCTCTCAGAGCCCTATAATTTTTTAATTGGTCAACAGACCAAACAATAAGTTGCTTTCCATTGCAGTTTCCTTTCTTTCTCTCTCTTTTTTTTTATTTCCTTCCTACAGAAGTAGCTACATGTAGTCCTCGACTACCTATTTTTCAAACATTGAAATAAAGTTGTTTTTTTTTTTAATTTCAATTTTTTGTTGAAACAAAGAGTGAGTATAAAAAACAACAACAAAAAAATATAGCTCTTCCTGATAACAGCTTGTTTACTTCCATCTTTGCTGATATAATATGTTGTTGATTATGTTAAAGTCCAACTGGAAATGGCGGTAAGACACCATCTCCTCTTATAAAAATCATTGGTATGCTTTTCTTGGCGGTCTGTTTATATACAAATGTAACACAATCTAAATAGTTGTTTCTCTCTACGTACCATAAAAACCTAAACGCACATGTAACTTGCTCTCACAAGTTTCCTGAAATTGTCTTCATAACACAGTGTTACCAAACAGATTTAACTTCGGGGGAATGAGAAAAGGAATCAGCGAAACATGCAGAATACACAGGCAAACTTTTAATGCTGGGGCAGAGCTGTTAGCGTACTCTGCGCTACATCCAGCCTCAACTCCCTTTTACAAACTAAAACTCGCGGTTATATACCTACGCATTAGTAAGCTTTACAGTGATTGGTTGATACAGTGTTTCTGGAATGAGACAAAGGACAAAGAAACAGCGCTGCTTGCGGTAAACGGCGTTTTGGGCTTGGCTAGAAGATGGTGAGAATTATCTCCACCTCGTATAGTCATAGGAATCGCGGTTTCCGCAGTCCC
>JAHPZR010023751.1:7500-12500 GCA_019787425.1 Platygyra sinensis
ATTTGATCTGTACCGCGTGCTTAGAGCGATGACATGTGAAATCAACCGTTTTTCTATTCAAAACTTCAAAACAGCTGATCGTTGTGTTATCATCCTGTATTATGTTTGAGTTAAACCGTTTGGCAGCCAACTACCGGCACCTTAACAATTAATTTAAATAGTATTTCTATCACATCACGGGTGCTACGCAGTTCCACTACTATATACCTATATTATTTATGTAGCCTGCGTTGCAGACAAACTAAACCCGGTATATTCCGTCTGCGAATCAGCGACCAAAAGCTGTCATCCCCCCCCCCCCCCCCCCCTCCACGCTGTTCACCAGATGCTTGCTATATACGTTTCTAATTGGCTCTTTCATATGGCTGTTCTTCGTGCACGTGATTGGACGAGTGGATCTCGTGGACCTATCGGTTCGCTCTCGATGAATACCAGATGCACAAAATAAACACGGCGGCAATCACGGAAATTACCCGCGCGAGGCATATTTAAATGCCAAAGGTGTACTGTAATGCTGTTCGGAGTTGCTAACGCCAATGCTATGTTTATTTTGCCTTGCCACTTTGAATGTTCGGGTTAGGCTTCACTGCCCCACAGGATTTAAAATTTTAGGCACTTGTCATGTATGCATGTTTTGCGTTTAGACATGAACAATATCCGCCGACAATCGGCAGCAGTGAAAACATGAAAGATTTTCCGAAACCCGGTAGGAGAATAACAAAGACATTGTTGCCCCATAAAAACTTCCACAGATTCCCCGTTGCTCGGGGGAAGATTGGTCAGGATAGTTCGAACTGCTCTTTTCCACCCGCCTCAAAACGCTATATCCGCCGCCATATTTATTTTGTGGCATATGGTTTCATCAAGCGCGTAACCCATGGTTCCCACGAGACATCCACTCGGCCCAAGCATAGTGCACGAAAGTAGAACAGCTCATATGTAAGGGGCCAATTAGAACGCGCGGGGCGACAGAACAAGCTTTTGGTCGCTCGATTCGCAGACGAATTGTTTCTGTCGCTACGGATGGCATGGGTGAAATGGATTGAAATTTGAACAAATTGTCCAAGTTTTTCAAGTTTTGATGCCACATGTTCCAAAAATCTCAAGAAAGTTTGTTATGGTTAGCCCTCTCTAATAAAATCATGTGATATTTTTCGTCGTAGCTTTATTGAAGCGCTTTTTGTTTGTGATTAAGCCTTAAAAGTAATGACTTTAGCCACAGAATTGAACCTGAAACCCCAGCAAAATCCTTCGTGACAATGCCCCTGTAAGATGGGTTTTAGATGATATAGGAAAAGGTTATGACTTCATTTCAAAACTTGTCACCAAAGACCTTGACCGGCTGTGAAAACGATTAATTAAAATCAGACACAGAGAAAGAAAACCAAGCTAAAAAAAAAACAAACAAGACCTTGAGACTCATCGCTATGAAAGAGTGTCTAATTTTCAGATTATGGCTCTTAAGACTTCCAAGACTCAAGAGTTGTATACTATTTAGCCACACCTACCGGCAGTATGACCGGAATTTATAATTGACTTGTTATTGTAATATCTACCTTGTTTGCATATAGTCTACAGTTTTTCTTGCAATGTGGTACTGTACCTACCGGTACAGGGACACGTAAGATAAACTTTTGTCAAACTAAACTTGAAAAAAAGTAATTCTGTGTGCTTAAAAAGACCTTTAGTTATAATATAGACAGCTGTGATGTATATACAGTGTATTTTTCCATTTCGACAGTGCGGTCGTCAGTTGAGATTTATGCCATCTGTTGGAAGCTTAGGTGACTGAGGATTCGTTAATCAATAATTTTGCTTGGTACCATTCGAAAATTTCTATAAATAGAGTGAAAGTACAAAATAATAATGGCTTGAAAAACGGCTACCGTAGAGCTCTTAAAGAGTTGTAAAGATGTCAATGAACGTGACGAGTTGGTAATATGACTGAACGAAACATGCAGATTTCACATATTATGGAATGTTTAATCTAAGGTTTAAGGGCTCCAAGGTATGGAACTCAGTGAGTGAAAATTTCAAAAACCTTATCAATCTCAAACCTCGAGGAGTCAGTAAAATGCGATCTAGTCAAAGATTAGTAGCTACTTATGTTCTTATTAGCAGTTGTATTGATTTCCAGTTTACCTGTAAGTAGTCTTTTGTTAATTTCTGGCACCTTTCCAAGTACTTCTTGTATAGTTTAATACACAGCTGTTACTAGTTGCCGTAGATATTGTGTGCTCTTCTTAGATTAATGTTTGTATTCATATATAATTTTAACTATTTTAGACTTCCTTCATATCATATAAATACCGTTCCGTTTTTCCTCTTTTTTTTCTTTTCTTCTTGTGTGTGGCATTTCTGCTTCAATCTTCTTGCTGACCTGTATTCTATTTCTATTTAATGCTGATGTTAACTGGCTTTCTGGCTCCGCTAGCCCTTATGGTTATTCCAGGCAGTTAGCGCTCCAATTTTACTTTTAATAATTTAATTCAATTTTTGTAACTTTTTTTGCTTATAAAAGCAAGTATAAAGGTGGACACAAATAAAGATTGTTGTTGTTGTCGTTTTAAACTGCCTACAGGTGTCGTGGCTCCCCGTGGAATATTAAACAACCCAGCCATGTATGCAGGATATAACTGTACCCCCCTGCAGTGTGTGACAGATTGGGTAAGTTTTAGAGGGAGGGTGGAAGTATTCAAATATTCATACATGTAGTCAAATGTTCCATATTTTCAAGTCATTTAATTTACCTTGTGGGAATTTTGAATTTTTGGCTCGATTTCGCCGGTCTCTTGAGTCTGGTCTACTAGCCTGGGCTTTTTTAGTAAACAGTGGCAGCTAATTGAGCTTATTTCATTTTAAGTGGCTTCTTTAAGGGGTCAATTGTGGGAGGTGTGGTGGCCTCATGGTTAGTGCGCTCTTCCCCGGATCGAGCAGTCCGGGTTTGAGCACTGACGGGGGACATTGTGTTGTGTTCTTGGGCAAGACACTTTACTGTCACAGTGCCTATCTCCACCCAGGTGTAGAAATGGGAACCGGCAAATTTAATGCTGGGGGTAACCCTGCGATGGACTAGAATCCCATCCAGGGGGAGCAGAAATACTCCCAGTCGCTTCATGCTACAGAAACGGGGATAAGCTCTTGCCTGATGGGCCACTTGGCTCTTATGCAGACTTAACCTTTAAGGGCTTAAAAAAGCTCATACCACACCAGATTGGTCTGCATCACTAACGAGCATCTCTAACCTTTTCAGACGGGAGACCCCTAGGAATACAGAGTTTGCTGCATGACATTGTACCAGGATCTTTGTACATTTCTTAGCTGCCCGCTGTGAAACAACAATATGTGAAATGAAGAACTTTTGTTAGCTATTATTTGCACAGTAGAAGGATAAAAAAAAAGAATGCTTGATTTCTGATAAATTGTTTGCTTTTTACTGTAACAATACAGGTTGATATTGCCCTCTCTCTTGGCACACCATTTTCCTGCTTTCACCATCATTTGATGTACATGTTAGAAAAAGTCACCACTCAAGCAGGCTAGAAAAAGCACAAACACATGCTGCATGTCTACTCTGTAGACATTTGCATAGTACTCAACAAGTGAAAACATCAATACAATACACATTTTATTAATGGTTGTGTTTTTATGTTTTCTCTTAACAGACAGAAGAGTTTTTAGTGAGCTCAAAAGCACAGCTGCAGTATTAGATTATCTTAATGAGCATTACAGCATTTAGAACAGCGTTTGATCGAAAGTTGAGTGACTGAGAAATACTCACTAACAGTTTCCTGATGACTGATGCAGTGGCAAAGATATAAGAACAAGATGGTGACTGATCTAAATGGACATTACCTTCAGAACATGATCATGACAGTCCTACCTCGATGGTGTCACACCGTAAATCTCCTTTAAGTACTGCTGACAGTGATGAGTTTCAATGGAAAACCCATCTACTAGAAGTTGTTACGTTTTGGGTTTTTGACAAAGAATCTACCTCACAAACAATAGGGTATGGCTTTGACAACATTTTGGCACAACAGCCTCATAATGTTGGCACTACCTCATACTTGGGTCAAGATGTAAAAGATCTTGCGATGAATACATGAAACATAGGCACGCAGGGCGTGCAAGAGTATTGTTTTTGTGTTAATGAAAGCCTCTTGAAGTTGGGGCATTTTAGTAGACTCTGGTTAGGGTAATGCAACAAGGTACAAGGTTGTTCGGGTTCAGATGTATAGCAACAACAAATTAAACCGTGCAATTTTCACCAGGCATCCCGTAGATCTACTCATAAGCAAGTTGTCTCTCGAGTCTGGTAACTAAGAAAGTCCGAAAACAATATATGACGCGCTAAGCAAAAGAACCGCTATATAAACTTCGAAACCAGACGCCATCATGAAATATGTAGGGTCCATGTCACGTGACGTTCAAATTCGTCAACAAAGACATATTTCCTTAAAGCTCGCCGAGTTTCCTAACCAGTCTCCTCTACTAACTATGGTTTGAACGATCGGTAGATTTTTACTAATTAAAAACAATTAGATTATTCGCTGTCGATTTCTATGCGTGATAGTCGACACGGGCTGCGCCTTCGGCAACTATCACGCGTTATAGTTCACCACCAAATTTTCCTTTGTCGTCATTGGTCAAAACCGATCACGTGGTACGATCTCGTACGGGCACTATCTGACAATAGAAGGCCCTAGGGCGACTATCAGACGATAGTGCCCGCTCAGCAGAAGTGGCTCATCAAAGGCAGCTTTCTCCTACAGTTTTTTAGATAAGATGAAAATAATTTATCGTCCCATGTCGATTTTAGTCAGAAGAGAGCAAAAGATGTATTTTTTTAGGCAGAAAACTGCGGTAAACTACGGTAAAGTAAACCGTCAAGTGGGCGCAGAGGTTTCAAGATTCGAGGTTTCCTCTTTAGAAGGATTCTTCTTTAGAAGTCAACAGTTGACATATAAAATTGTTTATACATGTATAGATGTAATATC
>JAHPZR010023751.1:17500-22933 GCA_019787425.1 Platygyra sinensis
TTCAAACAATTTCGTCTCACTTTAGGTGTGATTAATTCAGTATGTTGTAAAAAAGTCATTTTCAAGTACGATCCTCACTTGATTTCGTTAAAATTCATTGTGACGTCATCTCCAATAAGTACAAACGGAGCCCAGCACCTCACATCATTGAAGTCGTCGGACTCTCGCAGATGCTTTCTGGCTTGGTGAAGACACTTGCTGACATGTTGGCCTTCAGACAGATGTTTGTAGAAGTGTTTCATAAACTCTTTCGTTGCTTTGTCATCGATCGCCCACAATGTCACGATAACAGAACAAGCGCCGGCTCCTAAAAAGGCACGTGCAATACCAACCACACCTTCGGCTTTAATCTGTCCTCGGCCGGTGTGACAACAATTCAAGACAACCAGCTGGGCTCGAAAGGTTGAATCCAAAACGTCTTTCATCTTCAGGAGAAAGTCTCCCGCCAAGGACGCGGCCGGATCAGGAGAGAAAATAATCTCACCAGTTTCAGGAAGACCATGTGCAGCGATGTGGACTAATGCAACTGAGTTTATCCGGCTTAACACTGCGGCCTTTGTTGCGCTTTCTCCTGTCAGAGGCTTAGTATTGAGAATTGCACCGATCATTTCCACTTCCTCTCTGGCCCAGGGGAGTGGTGCTAGTTTAGTGCATTTGCCGTTTATTACGACTTGAAGTTCGACACCCACCCTCGGATCTCCAACAAGCAGCGCTCCAGTCTTACTGTGGTACCCCTCAGGACACTCTGCCATCAGCTTCAAACTTTTTAGCGAAGGAATCAATCGAATTCTGAAGGTTTCAGAAAGGTACCTGGAGTGTTGGTTGATGACTGCGGAAAATGGAAGAAGTGCCAGGGGACCGTCAGGGACGATGGTGATTTCATCACCATGTAACAAGTCTGCAATTGGGCCAATGAACTTATTATACAGTTTCTTTAAAGCTTCTTTCTTGCCGTCTAATGATGCGTTCTCGTGAGAGCTCTGAACAGGCACCTTGTCATCTGATGAGCCATTCAAGCAACGGTCCTCGCATTTAACACTTCTCAGCTTTTTGCAAACTTCCTCAATCCAAGACTGCATGAAGACAATTCCTTCTTCTTGGAATATGTTCCCATCTAATTTTGTTGTCCTTAAATGAACTTCTTTTCCTTTCTCTAGCACCCAGAAAAATATTGAGTTCCCGTAAATTGCTAGAAAAACCGTCTGTGATTGAAGGTAGCGTAAAATGTCAGAGACTGCTTCAGTGGTCTCGGCTGAACATGAAGACTGAGCCAATTCCATGCCATACTTTGTTTTCAAAAGGTCTATTAGGGCTTGTGCACGTCCCCGCTCAGCTGAAGAAAGGGCTTCAATAATCTTGTTTCGACCTAACTGAACGAACCATAAACTATCGTGAGCACTTTTATAATGATGCGTATTCCGGAGGCTTATTTTCAAGTCGTCTCGCGAATGAAGAAGATCTCTGATGCTATCGTACAGGTCTACACTGGATTTCAAGCGACCTTCGGCTTTTGACAAATCTTTGAGATTGATGTAGAGTTGGCCAAGGTGAAGGTTCGTAAGAGCTTGATGGCCTTTGTTTCCAGAGTCCTTAGAAATACTGATAAATTGCTGGTAGTACTCCAGGGCTATGTTGAAATCACGTTGACGGGCATAACAGCTACCCAGATTACAATATGCATGTGCTTGCTCATCTTTGGTGTTAATATCCTTAGCAATGCTAAGACATTGCTGCTAGTACTCAATGGCTTTTTCCAAACTACCGAGGGTGCCGTGAACGTCACCAAGTTGACCATTTGCACTTGCTTGAAGTGTTTTTATCTCCAGCATCCTTGGCAAAACTGAGACAATGCTGGGGGTACTTCATGGCTGTCCTGAAATCACCAAGAGAGTGATGAATGCTACCAAGATTACAATATGCAGCTGATTGCTCTTTTTTATCTCCAGCATCCTCGGCAATACTAAGATGTTGCTTGTGGTACTCCATGGCTGTCTTCCTATCACCTAGAGACAAATGAATGTAACCAAGACCATGATATGCATGTGCTTGGTCTCGTTTATCCCCCAGATCCTTGGCAAAACTAAGAAGAAGTTTGTTGTACTTGAGAGCTTTCTTGTAATGGCAACCGTTAAGATATTCTCTTCCAAGACGACAATACACCTTTACCCCAATAGGTTTGTACCAACTTTTGTCACTGATTTCCTCTCCATGTTCTCTCTGAGAATACAACACACAAGTTTTGATCAGGGACTCTCTTTCAGGTTTCCCGCACTGTTTATAACCATAGCACACTTAAGAAGAATATCTAGTGTTGGGAATAATTTCTTGTTCAGATCAGTTTCAATCTAGAGAGTGCTATTATATGTTCGACAAAAAATTGAAAGCAAATGCATTTTTAGATCAATTGAGGGGATCCTTCATATATCCTTTGTCAAAGCGACTTGAAATAACTAAAAAAATTCTGATGTTAGGTTACTTACAGTACTTCCGGTCTTTTTTGACCACTACTGAGAAAGCGAAGTGAAAAGAAACAGTATTGTTTTATTCCTTTATTATGGTATGTTAATATTTTCCAAACTGTGCACTTCATAAATGGCAACGGTTTCGGAAGCTATGAAAAAGAAAATATTTCTTTTAGAGCAGTTTCAAGTCTATCTCCTTATAAAGAATTAAATATTAAATGGTCTCTTCACGGGTCAGGTCGGTAGAGTTTCTAACTCCCCGACTTGTGGCCTATTGACCGGAGCTCATTAGCTCTGATACTGCTGTCCTTCAGGGAAGGAAATTCTAACAGAAAAACCCTGATCTCCTAGGTTAAAGGTTGGGCTGAGGGCTGATAACCCTCTCCTGTAGAAACCAAATTATTACAGAAACCACAGAGCTAATTCGAGTCATGAGTGCAATGTGGTTACCACTCTCTTCAACGGAGAGATAATGAAGCACGAGGGTCAAAGCTGAGAGGACACTCTTAAGCTAAATAGCCTGAGGCCGCGGCCAGATCAGAGAGAAGATCAGAAAGAAGAAATAAAGAAGAAAATCCTGAGCACATGTTCAAAAAGAGTAAAAAACAAACGACAAAATATACCGAGAAGAATAGGAAGGTGAAGAAAATTAAAAAAGTAGACAAACGGAGGAGGGTGGTAAACAACACTGACAAGTGAAGCAGAAGCAGCAGTACGAAGCGGAGCATAACTCTACTGTCCATCGTGGGGAAAGTATATTGGCGAGGATACGCATAGACAGGACAAGATGCAAAATTGACTGTCTGCTGAGGAACTGAGGAACGAACATTTAACAAGTTTGGATATTGTGAAATATCTTTACGAATGGCAGGCGACACTGAGTTTCATAGATTTGGGTCACCACGAAGCTCTTCGGAACGTTTCACAGGATTGGCTGAGAAAATGATAAACAAACAATTTAACAAATAGATTCCATTTTGCCGTGCGTCTGTTCAGTACTAGATCACAGATAACATCAAAATGCGGTAAGAACAAAAAAGTGGCACATTTACACAGCAAAAAAAAAAAGCATTTTTGGTCAATGAGTAAAGTGGACTCACCTTATGAGTAAAGTATTCATTTTACTCAATATCCTGAGTTAGGTTACTCACAACATGAGTTAGATTTTTTACTCAGCATAGTGAGTTGAAGCAACTCAATATTTTGAGTAAACTAAGTATGATTTAGATATTCTCAACCTTGTGAGTAAATACTTACTCACTGATTGAGTGAGTACTTTTCTCTCATTACGCAAAACTGTGACTCAAATTTATTACTATACACACTGAGTAAATTAACACTTTATCTTTAGTAATTTGACTGTAAGTCAAACGATGGAGTAAAAATACTCTTAGAGCGGAACTATTAAGATATAACACGACTCAGTCCTAAAGCAAGCTTGCACACATCAAGGTAAAAAATTGCTGAGTATTTTATTTATGAGACAATCATTACAACTAACTACATTGTTGAGTGTTTTCTATTGTAAAAGATCATATTTACAATGTACAATGTTTTTTTTTTCATGTGCAATTAACAACTGCAAACAGTCTACATTGCCAATGTAGACTTCTTGCGAAAAGATCGACCGCAATCACTGTATGTTATCGAAAAATTTGGCTCGTGGCTATGAATAAACTTTATGTATCATAAGAATGGCCAAGAAATTCGTTGCAAAATGTGCAAGGAAACATAATACGTGCCGTTTATTTCCACAAATGTTTTCTATTTTTCCCGCGACTGTGACCACAAACAGCGAGAGAGTGACGTCACACAACACCGGAACAAACAAAGCTCACGTGGATTTCTCGACCAATGGTTGACCAAGAAAAGAGTGCCATTGATGTCGTTCCTCGAACAAAGTTCGGTCTCTTTTGCAGTCGTCGTTCATGACTGAGGAGTACTCTCGATTCTGTCCTTGTGTTCCTGTGATCCTACTTTCAAACAGCAAGCAGTTATAGCAATTTCAGCAAAATCGGTTGACGAAGTTCGGTCATGGCTCACTGACAACGGCTTTTGAATACGCCAGTAAATAAATTACGGTAAGTGGATCGGTTCTGTCCTCGTGTACCGATTCACAAGAGCCGCTACAAATGACCAAACAATACACAACAGCTAAGCAATGACTCCTAAACAAAGAAAAAGCTATGGTTATTTCCTTGTGAACCGGTACACCAGGACAGAACCAGTGGATCTCAACAAAGGTCAACTGTTTTGTTTAGCGCAGATCGAATGTCTATTCTCATAAAGACTTGAAGTGTACATTAACCCTTATTAAGGACGTTAGCGCGAAAATTGTCCAGTCGATAGAATTTTTTTAAATTTTTACTGCAGGCAGATAATGAGTTACTTGTGCCAGAAATGCAAAAAAAAATTTGGGGTCACCGTCTTCGTTTCAGAGATAAAGCGTGTGGTAAACTGCACTGATTTCAAAAAATTGCCCCATATAACTGAGCACGGTCTGCAGGGGTTTATAGTTAAAAATATCGAAAGTGAGTCAACAGATGCAAACGATCTTAGTCATATTTTGTAGAAGTGGGTCTGTTGCATAAATAATTCCAAATGTTACTGACGTTTTTACAAAATTTAACCCTTTAAGAGGCATTTGAAACCGCCGCACAGATGCACGAAGAGCTAATAAGAACGGAATTCGATGGTGCATTTTGCCAAAAATTCAAACTTCTAGTCGATAGATTTTTTTTCATTTTTTTCCGAAAACGTAGAAAATCAGTAGAGAAAATGATCCATAGAAAGAAAAATTGGGGTCACCGCACGTCCAAGATCGTTATATCCATGCAAAGCTTTAGCAATGGCCATCCGCCCTATCATTTCCTTATTTTATGACTTAGCGCGCGCGCTCATGGATGACGTGGCATGTGAATTTGCGTGCGCAGTAAGGATGCGCAGAAACAATTAGCGCGAACGTCCTTAA
>JAHPZR010023754.1:5000-10000 GCA_019787425.1 Platygyra sinensis
CTGCGACGAAGTACTAGCAATGTTTGCATGAAACTACTGGATAAAGACAACAAGTCATCTTTAATGGCTAAAAATTACAAGTTTATTAAAAACGTTAAAACCAAGCTTGTGATAAATACTTGCAGGAAAAAATCTGTCAAATTAAGCTATTCAGCGATTATTCTGTTACAGTATACTTAAGTCTGTTTTGGCTTGCCAATAGTGGATATGTTTTCCGCCAGACAGATCTAGAGCTAAGTGGGGGTCTGTTTTGGTTTCCCTGCCAGCTTTTCTTCCTTCTGCGAGTTTCTTTGTTCCCCTAAAATAACTGGCGGTCCCCCGGAGCCCTCCCTTAGATCCGCCGCTGGAAGTTTAACATTGGTTTCCACGTTTTATGTTATACTTGAGCTTATAATCTAGCTTTTTCTCCATACATTTCAGGTATTCTCCTTCTACACATTTGCTATTTTCCGTCTCTACCCATTTGATCCGTAGGGTTTTCCCTGCGTTTTTTTGACTGAACTTTGTTTTTACAAACTTATCAATCTCCAATGTTCCTTCTTTATGCTCCCGTAGCCGCCTTCGAATGTTGTTGGTCTGCCCCACATATAAATACCGAACATCTCCAGCCCTCTCAACACCTATGACGTAAATGCCTTCAGCCTCGGGTGCTTTGTCAAGATCATAGGCGTACGATTTCCATTTTTTTCTGATTAGGTTACTACATACTCTGGAGGCCATCTGAAGGATGAAATTATTGCAAAGAATTAAACGAAACATTAGGTTTTGAGCGAATTCAATTCAGCCTAATCTCTACGAAGACTTCGCTTATTGCAACCGTTTTCAATACGATTAGTTGGGACGTATACAAAACATGGACCTGGTCCATGGACCACCCCGTGGACCCGGTCCATGGACCCGGTCCATGGACCACCCCTAAATGTCAACAGGAAATCGCCCCGGAGGTCAGGGTATGAACAAAAACACAGACTTGTATTTATTGTTTACGTTCTTGAGGGTTTGTTTCGTAATAGCGGGTTGCTTTTGGATCGCACCCCATAAATGGGAAGACCACAAACTCGTTTTGAGATACAGAAGATCTAGTGCATTTCTACCCCCGATATTTTTATTCCAGCTTGTAAATTTAATCGGAGGGCAAGAGCATATCCAGTTTTCGTATTGAACGAAGCGTGACCTTGGAGGGGGTAGGTTGCCGGATAACATAGCTCGCTCCAGCCCCTTCAGGCGTCCTCATCCAAGATGGCAGTTTGATGGCAGTTTGATAGCAGTAAGTTATGGCAGTTGCCTTGAAACGATCCAAAGATCAGGTGAGTATTTATTGCTCGTACCCACAAAGTACGCCTGTATTGCAAGCTATCTACAGTCGCAAGACTTTATTGTACTACCCCGCATAAAACCGCTAACCCGCTGTTTTTTACGAGACAAACCCTCAAGGACGTAAGCAATAAATACGAGTCTGTGTTTTTGTTCATACCCTGACCTCCGGTAAATTTTCATGTTAACAGGGGCGATTTCCTGTTGAAAATTAGGGGTGGTCCACGGGGTGGTCCATGGACCAGGTCCATGGGGTGGTCCATGGACCCCGGTCCATGTTTTGTATACGTCCGATTAGTTGAGTGCGCCAGACAACTAGTATGATTATTTTTAGTAAATTCTGGGAGTTTCACCCAACATTCAAGTCGGCAAAGCCTGGGAAGATCTGTTAATTTTTGTAAGTGAGTAAGAACTAACGAAAGCATCGCCACAGACTTACCTTGACAAGAAAGGAAAGAACAATTTAGACCTGTCTGACACCTTGAAAGTCACTCGACCGCTTACTGTTTACCTATGAAGGAACCGTTTAGAGAACACTAAAGACTAGTTAGGAAATGGTATAAACACAATTAAATAAACCATGGTTAAAAGTTTTAATGCGAAGTTTGGAGGCGTTCTTTAAACCGACGGCACGATTGTTGGGGAAACCTTAGCTAGTAAATGTCAGAAGAAAACATTTCCTAGACTGAACTTCAAAACGCCAGGCCAAGGAAATACTAATTGTAATTCTGTCAGCAATGAAAGACCAGACGACTCGATCACCGATCTTGTTGCTCGTGCCGGCAGGACGACAATTTGTCTTGGAAATCGAGCAGTCTATAGTTCTACATCTTTGAAACCTTATCATGTTGTTCTGCTATTGAAATCCACTGATAGATTTTCGACTCTAAGATAATTGCAACCGATTTTTCATTTCGAACTTCAACGCTTTAGAGCATAAATTTTAATTTTCTTTGCTTCTCCATCTGCATCGAGGGGAATTAACGGTGTCAACGCAACTTATGGCATCACCATTCAATTTTCCCACCCAATTACTTGCAACAGACTTATTACAGCTACCGGAAAAGGTAGTAAAAATTTCGTCCGGTAGTAGAAACGATATGAAAACGCACATGCAAAGATCGATCTACAAAATAGAGGCTTTCCGCCCTATACGCCATTTTACAGTCCCAGAGCTTCATTTACCTCCCTTATTACGGTAACTGTATTCTTCCCGCCCAAATAAACTAACGGTTATGGTGTAAAGCAGCATAGAAACTTACCAGAGCTTGAACGGTTGAGTCGCGGCTTTTCAAGGCGTTTGTTTCTACATATATCATTTCCTTTTTACACTGCATTGACATGTATTCAAATTGTAACCAATAAGAAACGCCTAACATCACATGATCTCAAATTTTATTGGTTGCAGAGTAAATGATATTGCATTGATTTCATGCCTGCTTGCTTCTGGCAGAATGCCCTGTTCAATATTTCTTTTTCTAGGAAATGGTCTCAGTGCTTGATTTCTTAGAAACTTTAAGCGAGTTCAAACTGATTTTTGGCTGGGCAAAAGTCGAACTTCAGAGTATAAAAATTCAATTTAACTTACGCATTGAGTGACGGAGTTGGGGAAATTCGATCATAGTCTGAATTGTAGCCGTCTTGCTTGAGTGTACGACTCGAGGAGAATGTTGAAACTCAGGCTGAATTGACCATCAAACAAGGTGATGCTGCATAGATCTCAGTGATAGCTTGAACTACACGAACCTTGAAGCGCCTCTCAGGAATCTTGCTAAGTTCAAATTTATTGTCCGGAGGTAAAAGTCGTTTTTCTTTGTTTTTACCTATAACAGTAATTGCTGTAAAGTTTGCGGTAAATAGACTGTGTTTTAAATAATTCTGCTGATTTTAGTACCGTAATTTTGAACATTTTAGTGTTGTAAATATTCACTTTTTAATTAGCATTTAACTTTAGTACCGCAGGTGAATTCTTGTTTAGTGTCTATAATTGGTCCGCTTGGGCTAAATACCTTGACACTTGAATAAAGGTTATCTTAACTCCAGGTTCCTTGAATTACTGGCTTCTCACAGACTGCTTCATGACAAGCTCACAAACTCTTCAAATTCAAAGTTGCTGAGGCTGTCTGTTGAGTGATGGACTGAGAACATTTGACAGCTGCTAATAAGGTGTTCTACTTAAAATACACAAAGGATAAACTCGATAAAGAAACTTAACTCACCTCCGAGTCAAAGCACAGTTACTGATCTCGTGAACCGTATTTTCTCGCTGATTTGAATTTCGTCCCTTTTGCTACCCAGTTATATCGACTGCATGACATCACGTCTATTTGAGGTTATACCGGCTTTCTAACCATGTGCAATAAGAAAATGAGATAAACTCTGATTGGCCAATCAGCAATGGGATATTTTTCTTTGAAAGATTCTATAAGCAAAGTAAAGGTGTTTCTTTCTCATAAACATCTTCATTTGTGTATATTCTTGTTGTTATATGATGCAATTTCTGCTGGTTGTGTTTTGGATTGGACCATCTGACTTTTGAGGAGGGGGTGTTGGATAATTTTGTAAACAAACATCCTGCTAGACCAAAACAAAATTCATAACCTTGTGCATGAAAAATCTACTAAATTTATTCTTACACCAAATCATCCAACCACTACTCAAAAGTCAAACGGTTAGCCCCTTATAAAGTATTTCATTGCAGATTAAGGATGGGTTTCTTCCCTTTGAGGTCATCACATATGGGGCGCCGTTTGTAAATTTAGTATTTAGACCGAATTTATGCCATTTTCCTCTTAATTATAAATAATTGGAAATGCCAGAAAACTTATTTCTAAATAAGACACAAGAACGTGTCCGTCGATATGTAAATAATTAATTTAGGATCGTCCTGATTTATAAATAATCTTTTGCCATTGAGTTATTATATACAATTATTATTTTTACGATAACTGCAGAAATTCACGCGCGCTCATTGGTTAATTTTTATTGTCCATATGCGGACAGACACATGAATTTGAAATTAATGCGACACGTCAGCGAGCGAGAGCGGGCAATTCGACAATTTGTTATCGTAAAAAACAAATTGATGTCAGTTTTTAAAGCGTCTGTCCTGTTATTGACAATGAATTTCGTCATAGCATTGCCAAAGTAGTCTGCGGATCCACTCGGCTATCGCCTCGTGGATCCACAGCTACTTTGACAATGCTATGACGAAATTCATGATCAATAACAGGACAGACGCATGAAAAACTGACGTCAATTTGTTAAATGGCTAGTGTTTGTAGCCGATATAACGCGCGCTCTGATTGGCTAAGTGCAGCTTAACGCCAGGGCATTATTCTCCCGTAATGCCCACGGGCCGATTACGGATTATGCAAATTAGGTGCGGAAAGGAAAAAACACGAAAGGTTATCCAAAGGTAGACCACATTTGCTTTATTTACGTTGAAAATCGTTGTGATACATACAAGACAATGAGTCACGATTAACATTCAGAGAATTAATTATATTACTATTTTAATGAAAAAAATGAAGTTACTTCGGGAAATTAAGAACGAGTTAATTGGTCAGGAAGAAATTGAAATGTTCATAAATCAAAAAGCAAAACCACGAAAGAAAAGGACAGCTGCCAGTGAAATGAAAACATTTCAGCGATATTTGTCGTCAATAAACAAAGGAAGCATAGTA
>JAHPZR010023754.1:12500-47500 GCA_019787425.1 Platygyra sinensis
GATCCCTCCTATTGGTTTTGAAGTTGAACCTTCTGTGGATTTAACAGCACTCTTGTGGCTAACACATGCGTTTGCTCGATCCAGCTGTCAGTGGCACACAATACTTTTAGTCAGTTTAAAGACAACGTGGAATTTGGTATCGCAATCGCGGGAGGATTTGGAATGCCATAGTAACTGCTGCCCTGTTGAGAGAACATGGAATTTGGTATCGCAAATGGTGGGGGATTCGGAATGCCAACGTAACTGTTGCCCTGCTTTTCGTGTTGTAAAATTCTAACAATTAATATTTAATTCTGTTAACCTGAACAGAAGGAGAGTAAAATCAGATTGGAGGAGGACAAGCTTGAAAATAGTTCCTGTTGTTACCTCTAGTCGAGTTGCTAGTTTCGTTACTGTTACTGCTAATTTCTCATAAATTGCTGTACTTGTTTCGTTGCGAATGGCCTTAAAAGCCACGATAAAGTAAAAAAGGACGCTTTTCACTTTTATTAAAAAATTGACTGCGTTTGAGACCGATGATAACATGTGCTCCTATATTTAGAAATACAAACCTTCGTTGAAATTCAATAAAATTATGACAATAAGGTACTATTAAATTAAAAAAAAGAAAGCCTTGTGGTAGTACAATGCATGTTACATGAGACGGCTTTACACAGGGTTAAGAAAACAGTTAACATCAACGGCTGAGCTGAGATTTCCCACTGCAAACTGTTAACATAAATATCCTTACCCATTACGGCCCTATGAATATCTCGTTACCCGTCGAATTGTGGATGTTAACGTCGTCTCATGTATCCGGAGCTCCAGAGAGTTCTAAACGAATTACGTGAGGCGTGCTAAGTTAAAGGTCTGGGGACCGTTTCTCCAAGCTCCCAGTTATTACCGAGCTCGTTAAGCTGTTTTGTTTTCCATTCAAGTTGTGAGTTTCAAAAGGTTTGAAAATTGTCCAGTAAAGTTCTCAGCTAAAGAAGCAAAATAGACTTCATTAGAGGTCAGAACACACCCTACTTTTCACGAGACTTTGATTTCAAAATATGATTTCGGGCCCGTTAAGTTACCGGGACTTTCGAGAAACGGGACCCTGGGCCGGGTTCTTCAAAGCCCGATTTAAGGTTACCCAGGATTAGCGAGAATTTTGATTTGAGTGTCATAACGTTTCGATGAGGTTTTCTGTTTATACTGTTTGTCTTTCAGTTTTGTGCTTGACTAAGCTCAAACTACACAAACCGCAAGCAGTAAAAAAAACATTTTTATGGAAGAAAAATTAATATTTCGGTTAACTTTTAATCCTGGGTTAGCGCTAACCGGCTTTCGAACACCCCTGCCCCGGTTTCAATTAAGAATCAACAATGGTTTAAAAGAAAAAGAAAATTATTTCTCCAAGTGTACGATCTGTGGGTTTGCCTGGGATAGTCCTCCCTGGCCGCGTGGCTTGATCAAGCTAAACAAAGTGTGTCACTCAACGCCAACCGTCCAAAGGTGACCTGCGAACAAGCTCACCTTGGAGTCAATTCAAACGCGCGGGTGACCAAAGGTCGGCACACACGAGGGGAGTAGTCCCTGCGACTAGTCCCAGCAACAAGTCGCGGGGACAAGTCCCATCGTGTGAACTGGCCATTCTTGTCAAAATCTATACGACTAGTCCCACGAATTCAAACCAGTTTGAATTTTTGGGACAAGTCCTTGCGACTTGTCCTTCAAAACGCTTCGTGTGAACTGTTCGTGGGACCAGTCCCTACGACCAGTCCCTTTGTGTAAACTCTTCAGGGGACTAGTTGCAGAGACTAGTCGCAGGTAATAGTCCCCTCGTGTGTGCCGACCTTAAGAAGAAAAGCGACATTGGCAGGAAGGAGTCTGGTGAAGAGACGCCAGGAAAGTGATTTCAAGCTCTTGGCTACGCTGCGCGCGTTTGTGCTTCAATGTGAACCTGCTCGCAGACTACAAAGAATTATCTAGGCATGTAAATCAGTCCGGCACAGTTATCAAATTTGATAACCCCATGACGTCACAACATGGTGGCAATTCATAACTCGGTGAATTTTCCGAGAACATCAACTTTGTTCGTCCACCCTTCGGTTGTGTTCGTGTTGTATACCCATAGTTCCACGCGATTTACTTGAGAGGAAAACAAACTTCACTAGTGGACAAAATGGCGGCCGTTGGTTGAGTGATTGTGCAAGTTTTTGCTCGCGATGATTAGAGAAGACTGCCCAAAGATGACAGTTTATTTCAGGTATGTTTGTACTCTTTGCCGTCAATTTTAAGGCAGTTAGGCATTTTTGTGGAACACGTAGAAAATATGCCGTGTTCTTCAGTTATTTTTCTTTCGATTCATCGCTTACTCATGTAAGGGCACCAAAAATTGTACGAGGGCACTGTGGGTTTTTTTGATTCACTGTCTGATTCCGTTACTGACCGCCATGTTTAATTTCTTGTGCTTCTAGGGAATGAGTAGTGTCAAGTGGCAGAATTATGGATCTGCACTTACAGAAATAGCTTCTTTGTGTCGGTTTTGTGCAAAGCCGGCAAAAACTAAAACGAAACCAGGAAAGAGAAAGGAATTGTTCAGGAATGAATTCTTCTCTTATGGTGTGAAATTAGAAGAAAACGTGGACTCTGTACACCCGCGTCTAGCGTGTAAGTAACTTTGCAATATTTTTGTTTTTTGCATGCCCTGGTGCCAGAGGTTTTTTTCAGACCTCTGGCATCCAGGGTAGTTTTTGCATCACTTCACTTGTCCAAAATCTAGCACATAATTTTCTTACTCATGCAATAAGCCTGAGAAGAATAGGTAATATTGTTTTATACATGTAGGGTGATTATCAAAGCATCTGTACTTTCATTCATTTTATTTAATGCACCACAAAAGAAAACAAAGGGAAAGAAAAGATCTTGTTGGACAGACATTTGGAAAATTAGTGCTACAGTATTATAAGGGCTATTCCATTTTAGAACATCCAAAATGTCAAATTTTCAGATGTATTTTTCCTAGCACAATCATGCGTATTTGGAAAGAGGATACCCTAAAGTGTTCAGGAAATAATTTCCCGAAAGTATATTCCGTGGAAAGCAGAAAAGAGAGGCTGTTGATTTTCGACCAATGAAAACCCTGAAAAAGTAGCTAACAAGCTGTCAGACTTAAAATTGTTATACTGGGACACAGTTACTTCTAAAATTTCATCAGCATAACAAAACTTACTAAACTCAATACAAAATAAATTTTCAGATTATTGTTTTTGCCACATTTGATGTACTTGTTGAAGTGGAGGGAAAAACATTTCCGTTATTAGCAATTATTGAATGAGGCGGAGTAGGATATGAAGAATTCTGCAGATCAAGGAGGGTGTTATCCACAGAGGCCGAAGGCCGAGGTGGATAACGCTCTCCGAGATCTGCAGAATTCTTCATATCCTACGAAAGCCGAATTCAATAATTGCTTTATTATTCATTCAAAATATTTCCCCCTTCTTAAAGGAGTTTCGCCATTTTGCTCTTTGTTTTTCCGCTCACTAAAAATAATACAATCTCGTCCCCAGGTTTTCTCGGTCAACGGTTCAATAATTTTCAGCGGGCTGCACTTTTGACGTCATTGGTTCAATAATTTTCAGCGGGCTGCACTTTTGACGTCATTGATTCAATATGACGAAGATTCTTTCCAAATTTGGTGAACAGCAGCTGGTTATGGTGAATTACGCGTGTGGTTTTAACCAATCAGAAACGGGGAAATATTTTGAATGAATAATAACGGACATTACGTAATGTCCGTAACAAAAAGAGGGTTTTTTTCTATTTTCTCTGTTAGTAAAAGCCAGATCTTTTTGTAAGCAGGACTCCTTTTTAGCTCATTCATGCGCACGCAGCGGAAGCAATGAATGAGTATCATGGGCAAATGTCGCCGGAAGTTGTCCATAGACGGAAATTTGTGGACAGAAATTTGTCGACGGAAATTGTGGCCGTGGACTGTCGCCGGAAGTGAAAGTTTCCTCGCCACCCCTCCCTGCTTCGGCTGAACAAAAGTGCCAAAAAAAACTTCGATGCCGCTCATGCCGCTGCAATAAGCCGAATAAGTAAATGCAAAGATCAACAATAAAGAATGTTTGCATGTCGTTATAAATTTAAACCACAAGTCAGAATTTCGCAACATCTGGAAATCACAATATGGTTGAGAAGCCGAGATGTTTGCGCCTAGGGGACTCTAAATGGGATTTTTTTGCACACGCTACCACGTGCAAGTGTTAGATCTTCGAGGCAGCCATATTGTTGAAGGAACTTGTTTGTGTTCCTACTGGTGAGTATACGGTTTATACCTTTTTCTTCCTACAACCATCGCGAAAACATGAAGATTGCGGAGCGCCTTACAAGTATAAAGTTTTGACGACAAATCACAGATTTAAAGCAGCTTCTCGGACTTTAGAAACAACAATGGTAATGTAAATTATTACTTCGAAGTTGATTTAAACTTTTGAAACGATTGGTAAAGCCACGGGCGTTAAAATGGCTCCAAAAGCGGTCGTCAAAAACTAAAGCTTTCGCTTTGGCGTGAAGAATTAATTTGAACACTGCTCGACGTGTGTGCCACACGTCTGCGAAATTTTCAACACTTTTGCGCTTTTAAATAGGTTTCTTCGCCTCAGCTTGAATGAAACTTCACTGCTATTGAACTTCCTTTTGCATTTCTTTCATTTGGTTCCCTGTATTTTGGAATTGTAGGTTTTTAAAGTGAACAGTAACTTGCACGTTGGATTTCTCCATATTTAATTTACGGCGACCTCCAGGCGCTTTGTTTATTTAGATTATTCGCTTCGTTCAAATATTTTTGGGAGTCTTATTCAGTTACTACAAAACTGCCAAGAAAAGAACTGAATGGCTACTAATTTAACACACTTGAAATACGACTGATCTCAACATAATTGGCTTGTTTTTGTTGTCTTTTTATTCACTACTTTCATTTCTGTTTCGCAGCGCCGTATGAATATTTCGTCATGCGGCATAGAAATTAAATTAATTGATTTCTTGTTTTCAGATTAATTTTTACCTGAGTTCTTCGCTTTTATTTTCTGTTGTTTTCTCAAATGTTAGCCGTTATAGAACAAGAATGGAAATTCTGTTGTATTTGGTTTTGTCAATAATTAACTCATTTTTTTTTTTCAATTTTCTCAACCTACGCTTTTAGGCTGGCCTAAATCTACATATTATTTAGCAGCATAATAGTCATTTTACTGGATAACTTTAATATTTCACCACGAACATCATAAATTAGATTTTTAGACATCCTCATATTTTGTTTCTCTTAAGCAACCTATTGCCCTTGACAGAACTTTTGGGAGACTGACTGCCATCCCGGGGTTGGTGGGAGGCACAGTGGCCTCATGGTTAGTGTGCTTGTCTCTGGATAAAGCAGTCTGGGTGCGAGCCCTGACCGGGGACACTGTGTTGTGTTTTTGAGAAATACACTTTTCTCTCACAGTGCCTCCTTCCACCCAGGTGTATATAAATTGTCACGGGTGAACTTAACGCTCGGGGTAACCCTGCAATGGTCTAGCATCTCATCCAGGGGAGAGTAGAAATTTCCTAGTTGCTTCATGCTACAGAAACTGGGATAAGCTCTGGCCTGTTAGGCCCCTTGGCTCATATGCAGACCTTTACCATTATTGGGATGGTTCAGATACAAAATGTGGACTATGATTGATCAGTGGTTCCCAAATTAAAGGTAACCATCGACCAATCATAGCTCACATTTGTTAACCCAGAGCTCCTAGTGCCAAAGGCTGACTTTTAATCTTCCTAGTGCCAAAGGCTGACTTTTAATCTTCCCTGACTTAAAGTGCTACTGCGACCAAAAATCAATTCTACTTTTTCTTTGTATTTCAAAACTATGTAACTGAACCACTAAGTGACTGAAGTTTTAAGCCTTCATTTAAAAAAGAAATCTGTTTATTTTGACTGAAATTTTCCTAATTAATGGTCCGCCATTACCAACTTTAAAA
This sequence comes from Platygyra sinensis, assembly GCA_019787425.1. Taxonomy (NCBI): domain Eukaryota; kingdom Metazoa; phylum Cnidaria; class Anthozoa; order Scleractinia; family Merulinidae; genus Platygyra; species Platygyra sinensis. Next base: position 18,488 of record JAHPZR010023754.1, read on the forward strand.
TCTTGAGAGAGCTGGATCGAGAATGAGATGACGTCAAATTAAAGACTCTCTAGTTTAAAAATGCAATGCGTGTGCACGCGCTTAAATTAATATGCAGCACGGGAGTTTCGAACTTTCAGACTTTTATACTTGTGCTTTGCATGTACAATAAGCTGCGTTTACGCACTCCAATTTTAAGCTAGTGAGTCTTTGACGTCATCTTATCCTCAATCCAACCCTCTGAAGTCCAATCGGTCAGTTTTGAACATGAACAATGGCGGACCGTGAAATCCTAAACTTGTACTCAAAGAAAACAGCCTTTGGATAAAATTTGAAGCTTAAGATTTTGCCAGTTAGGTGTCAAACAAACACGCTTTTAAAATCCGAAGGAAAAGGAGAAGTGAATTTTTTGATCACAGTAGCACTTAAACGTAAACAACAATTAGTTCTGAGATGATTTGTGCGGTTTTGGTGTTCGTGGTAATGGATCAACAATATGTGATCCCACATAATGCCTATCCCTGCAACAAAGGGGACTGTCTGATTTCCAATCTCAATGAGGAATGGATATTTTCCCAAGAATAATTAACAATTATTCAGCGACACTGAGGTGAATAATTGTTTTAGTATATACCACACAAGCTGAATAACTAGCGGCCAGAAGAATTTGTGGCAATGTACCAACAAAAGCCATTTTGTTTTTCTTCGGCTGCTCCAAAGTAAATACTACTTGGCTAATCACCTCCAAGCTAGCCAATCAGTGCACGCAAAAAGCACTATTCCCTTGTATGGTATATACTAATGATATTTAATATATACCACACAAGTGAATAGTACTTTTCACGCGCGCTGATTGGCTAGCTCGGAGGTGATTAGCCAAGCACTATTCAGCTCCAAGCAGCCGAAGAAAAACAAAATGGCTTTTGTCCCTATATTTTAACTAATAAAGTTACTCTTTGGGCCGTTAGTTATTCAGCTTGTGTGGTATATACTAAAACAATTACTCACCTCAGTGTCGGTGAAAGTGGTGGATATTTACCTCCACTTCGGTGAATAATTGTTAACTATTTGAACTTCATTCCTGCTGTTTCATACGGGTTCAACTGTAGCCATATTTCATAACCAAACAGCAGAATGCACATTAGTCATTACATGAATGAGCTGGCTCTAAGAGCCCTTTGATTTAGTTTGAAGGGGCTCAAACCATGGTGTGGTTAATAGTCAGTATTATTACAAATCACTGGTATAAAGGCAGCATGTTACAGACATTATGTTACGGACATTACGTTACGGACATTACATTATGGATATACTAACTACTCAAAATGAAACAAGGTAGAACAGTTTTGTGGTCAGTGTGCAGTGGCAACTGTTACAAAGAACAAAATTAAGAGGAGGGAGATCAATTAAACCTTATTTTCCTCATAGGGGAGAAAAAAGGAAAAAAATCAGTATAGTTACATATAATTGAATTAAAAATTGACATTTATTGTAGTTGTAACAATTAATTCCTTTGGGAAAGAAGGGTACATATGAGAAACTGGTCTCAACTCAATATTAAGTTACATTTTCAGGTTAGTTTTTCTCAACATTTGATGTCCTTGTTACATTAGAATGAAATACAATTCTGTTACAGACATAACATACAGTTTTATGTAATGTCCGTAACAAAAAGTAGCAAAACCAAAAAAGAGGAATAGCTAATCAACATAACCTCATTTAGATGAATTTAGCAGTTCTGACAATCTTAATTACCAGGAGTCCGTAAAAAAACAAAAATATTCAGTTTCCCACAGCAGTTGTCCTTACTTAATTGGAGAGAAAAACAATTCTGTTACGGACATTACGGACAGCTTAATGTAATGTCCGTAACAGAAATTAGGAAAACCAAACAAGAGATGTAGCTTAGACCTGACCTGATTTAGGTAAATTTAACAGCTTTTACAGTCTAATATAATTACCAGGAGTCCACAAATAAACAAAAAAATTCACTAAACCCTGTCTTTGAAAAGAATGTTTCACAGTGTAATGTCCGTAACAAATATTGTGTAATGTCCGTAACGGCAACTTTTTACCCACAGTTCAAAGCCTAACAACAGCATAAGGGAAGCAACTGGATTTTATAAAACTATGAAGCAGCCATATTCTTATTATTGTTAGAGAATTTATGTCTCGCATGTTGATTCACAGGAATAGCACTGATAACGTCAACAGGTAAAATTGGAGGTTGATTTTTTTGTAATGTCTGTAACGGAGTTTCAAACAAAAATATTGACAGCTTTTGAGAATGAAATCAACGTTTCTTTTATGCTGATAGTTAAGTACCATGTGATGAATATTTGTACAAATTTTAAACAAAAATTGCTTAAGAGAAGTATGTAAAAAGAAGTGTTATTTCCAAAAGTTTGCTCTCTGAATGTAATGTCCGTAACGTGGAATCGCCCACATAAATGAAGAATCCATTTTGACAAAGAAATAAAATTCTACAGCCCTTAAGTCCTCATTAGGTACACATCTACTGGCAGTTAATAATGCACAAATGGAGCTTGCATTGATTAGCAAGAAAAACAGTGTCTTAAAAAGGGGAAACATTTTCCATGTAAAACCTAAACTCGACGAAAGTTAAAAGCTTAAATGTTCAATCCCTTGTACATCAGATGGATTCAAAAAAGCCTGGGTCTTGTCAAAGTGCAAGCCAACACATCATGCAAGCAATTTAAGTTAATAGAAATAGCACACTGGTTAACCTCTGAATAGCTCTCTAGCTATATAGTTAGCCTAAACAGTTCTTTAGTTAGGTTGAGCCTGAGGTTAGGTTATTTATTGGAGTCGGGGATAATTTCTGGCTTGTATGGGTTTCATTTGTCATGTCAAACCTGCAAGCCATTTGAGGCATTCTGGATGGCTTACATAAGACTTGGCTAGCCTAAATAGCACTCTGGTTAGCAAAAAGATACATCATGTTGCTTTCAGTAAGCTTTATATTGCTTGCTTGCAAACACACTCATAAAGCTTGGATTATAGCCTTTAATTTAAAAAGATGAGTTTCAGGCCTCATTTGAATTTTAACATTGCTTTTTCTAAATGCTGCTGAAGGTCATCCAATAATTGAGAATAAATTGCCTTTAAAATTGCCAAAAAACTTTTAATTATTTTTTCTATAAAGTAGAGAAATATCTGGTCAAAAAGCACATCTTGAATGGTTCAGGTAATGAGTGTGTGTGGCTTAGAAATAACTATGTTAAAACTGAGAGGCTGGACTGGGCTCACAAATAACTATGTTAAAACTGAGAGGCTGGAGTGGGTTCACAAATAACTATCAATGTTAAAACTGAGAGGCTGGAGAGGGCTCACAAATAACTATTTTAAAGCTGAGAGACTTGAGTGGGCTTACAAATAACTATTTTTAAACTGAGAGGCTGGAGTGGACTCACAAATACTATGTTAAAACTGAGAGACTGGAAAGGGCTTACAATATTATAACTACATTAAAACTGAGAGGCTGGAGTGGGCTCACAAATAACAGGACGTAACATGTCGATAATTTCGAAAGTCGATAAAAGTCGATCATTGTCGATCGAATTCGATACTACTCAGTCGACAAGTATCGGAAATCGATAAAAGTCGATTCCACAATTTCTTGTGATTTTTGAATTTGATTGATTTCAATCGACAAGTATCAGGAATACAAAAAACGATGCATGCCGGGAGAGGAGACGATAGGGAACCCACACATTTATTTGTGAACTATGCTTGATAATATTCAAAGGTAGAATAAAACACGCCTATTGTTTCCTTGAATCTTTTGTTGAGCCACGCAAGCTTTCATGTAACGTCAAGATGGTGCGATGCTTTATATTTTTTTTCGATATATTAAACATCCAGTCGCCAACGCTTTGATCGTTACACAATGCTGGGTTGTTTGACTCTTGTTTGTGCCTGCAAATTAACAACCAGTTGAAAACCTTGTGATTATCGACTTTTATCGACAAATTTAACTTGTCCATTGACAATTATCGACAAATATCGAGTCTTATCGACTTATCGATTACATTTTCGATGATCGACTTTGATCGACATGTTACGTCCTGCAAATAACTATGTTAAAACTGAGCAATCAATAGCTACCTAAACATGTCATAATCCATAGTTTAACTCACCAGTAAATTAAAATGTCCTCATTAGTGGGCATTCCTGGTTATTAATCCCACAAATTACCTGTAGACTACAAAATGCAAAAGAAACATAAATCCATGTCTGTCAATACACGCAATGGAAGATACAAATTTAAAGTTAAAAAATGATCTTATTTAAACGGGAGTACCATTGTTTTATTGAAGTCTACCACTGGAGTTGAATGCAAGCAGTCTCTACCTTTACCTTTTTAACTACCAGTAAGTGAAACCCAAATGATACAGACTGAAAGGCACCGAATCAAAAAAATGTAATTTTCATAAACTTCCCTGAATTTGCTATTAATTATCCTGACTCTTTGCTGTCCTATGGCAACCTTCACCCTTAAATTCAAATACTAAATCATTATTTTTTGTGGCCCAAACGACCAATTGGTCAATATTACAAATACACGACTCGACGAAGACTCATTTAACACTGTCAACTCGTTCCCAAAATCTATTTTCTTCCTCCGAGTCGACTTAAATTCCAGGTGATGGACAAAACACTGACCCCCAGTCCATAGACTACCCCCAATGGACTACCTAAATGGACTACCGTAAAATGGACAGTCCCTAAAAATAATATTCCAAATGAGTACCATGCAAAGTTGTAAGATGCTACATCTTGCATCTTTGTTCTGGATCACTGAACACAAAACAGACAAGTACATGTAGATTCTTCCTTGATTAATATTACTACATGTATGACTAAAGTTGGACAAGTTAGGTGTTGTGGATTGTTTACAATGTTTCAGCCTCAGGATAGCTGACTTATAACTCATTATTTTTATGTCTACAATGAAATTATGTTTTTTATTGCTCTGCAACATACAAAGCTAGAACCAGTTCTAATATTGCAGCACCCACTGCACCCTACTTTACAGTTGAAATTATTGTAATGACCTTTGAAAGGACCAAATTTCCCCTTCTGCTTTTGAATGCCTTTTGAATGCCTTTTGAATGACCCTTGGATTGGACCTGCCACTGCAAATGGCTTAAATTCTACTAAATTATTTTACACCAGCAACCAGTGTTTTCTCAATTGCATTGTAAACATTTCAGATTCAGGCTGTTCTCTTGCAAATTATTTTGGAACAATTAGGGGTATTAATATATGGAAAAGATCTGAATGTTCTGACTACCTTGTTAATTTATCATGGTTCCTGGAAGGGTTAACTATTCAGCCATCACTCTTGTCATCACCTTCATATCATCTTTTAGCTAAAGCAGTGTAGTGGCTGACTGAATGGCATGGAGTAAAACTGAAAACCACTCTGGACATTTACATTTAACTAATGTGCTATTCCTAAATCAAATATCAGACTGGGTTCCTCGCTCACATTTCAATGGTTTTTGAAGTTATTATGTTTACCTCATATTGAAAACAGCCATTGACAATGTAATGATGAAATCTGGTTTGCGTTTCTACACTCTTCGTACCATTCTGTGCTCAGCAATTGTTTATTTTAAGTACAATTATACAAAATGGTGGCTAGAGGCTGTACAGGATGAACATAACCGGAAGTTAAATGTATATATGTGTAATTTAAGTATACCAGCAGCTAAGAACATCAAATAGTACTCATTTGGAATATTATTTTTAGGGCTAGTCCATTTTAGGGTAGTCCATGGACTGGGGGTCAGTGATTTGTCCATCAGCTAAATTCCAGTTTGCTAAGTTTCAGCACGATTCTATCGGTAGCACTTATACGAAGCTTCACACACGATTAACATCAAAGACATAAGCTTAAACCAGTCTTCAAAATAAAATCAGATCATTGTACGACAAGAAACGCTTACCTTAGACCTCAGGTCCCAGTAAATTTCTGTTAGAACATGACAGTTATTGTTTGCGAAACGTCTGCAAAGTTTCTGCTCATTTCATATTCCTCTTCATTCGGCATACAAATAAAGGACATATATTCTGTGTTTGGGGACTCGTTTTGGCCGCGTCAAGTAGGAAGAACAGCAACAAAACTATCCTATGTAACTCAAAACTCACTCCACTGTCCACTCCACTTCATTGCCAGTCGGCGCCATTTTGAATGTTATTTTTTAAGAGCCCGCATTACGTACCACCAGGAATCCGCTGGGAAGATCCCAACGGAGTGGGGGATGGGCAGCAGCTTTACTTTCTCCCAGGCCTCACTCATTTCGTTTCAAGAAAAAACATCGATCTCCTCCTAAACCAATTAAAATTGGAAAAAACTGACAACGTCTTCATTAAGGGCATACACTGAGGCCTTTGGCAAAATTTTCTTTCGTTGCTAGCTCAAATGGTCGTTGAGCAGGAAGCTGACAAACTTTTCAAATAGATTTTCTACTGCCGCACTTTTTTAGGAAAAAGTAATCATGGCCATTTTCTAAAACACTATTTATTAAACTACAACTTCGCTTAAAAATATTCTTGGAGAAAGGTTCTAGTAAACTTTTAGAACAAATATTAAAATTTGGTCCGTTCTGGTCACGTGACCGATGACGTCACAGCATTAAAAATAGCAAAAATGTAAATTTCATAAAAATATCCACCGATATCCAAATTTTTGTTTCCTCGCGTTTAAAGCAACGCGAGATAGCACTTGTACCCAGACTCCCACTTTTTGAAAATTGTACGTAGCTCCCTTAATATTTATATTTTGTTCGGTACCCGGGCAGTCCGAAATGGCTCACACCATTGTGCTTTAAACCACGTTGACTGCTTTTTCAATAACAAAATAATTTTGTCGCAGTGAGCAAAAACGCACTTCAGAGCAAAGTCACGTGACCAATGACGTCATCGCCCTAAGTCTTCTGCAATAATTAGTTTATGGTAAGACTTATTTCTAGACAACGTGGGGGTCTTGCTGCCCTCAAACTGACCAAGTTATTTGGGATTGACGATTTTCCAGCTGCAAAGGATTCTGGGAAGGTTCTTATTATAATTATATATTGTTATTTAATTATTATTATTATTATTATTATTATTTTTATTATTATTATTATTATTATTATTATTATTATTATTATTATTATTATTATTATTATTATTATTATTATTATTATTATTATTATTTTTACTTTTATTTTTATTTTTTTTCTTCTGGGGGGGGGGGGGGGGTCCAAAGAAGTCCGTGTTAAAAAGAAAAGTAAGGTCTAGTTAAATTTAATTTCAGTCGTGACTGGCAGCTTGTTTGTTACAAGTTAAGTTTGATAGGGCTGATCTGTTATAAATAATAAATTGACTTAATGTACTGAATGGCTGTGAGTGGTCTTTAGATAATAAGATAATAAGATAACAAGATAACAAGATAACAAGGTAACAAGGTAACAAGGTAACAAGGTAACAAGGTAACAAGGTAACAAGGTAACAAGGTAACAAGGTAACAAGGTAACAAGGTAACAAGGTAACAAGGTAACAAGGTAACAAGGTAACAAGGTAACAAGGTAACAAGGTAACAAGGTAACAAGGTAACAAGGTAACAAGGTAACAAGGTAACAAGGTAACAAGGTAACAAGGTAACAAGGTAACAAGGTAACAAGGTAACAAGGTAACAAGGTAACAAGGTAACAAGGTAACAAGGTAACAAGGTAACAAGGTAACAAGGTAACAAGGTAACAAGGTAACAAGGTAACAAGGTAACAAGGTAACAAGGTAACAAGGTAACAAGGTAACAAGGTAACAAGGTAACAAGGTAACAAGGTAACAAGGTAACAAGGTAACAAGGTAACAAGGTAACAAGATAATAAGATAATAAGATAAGTTTGTTGTTGGTTGTCGTCCCTGCTCCGAGGGTTTTTCTCCGTGTTCTCAGGTTTTCCTCCCTCCACAAAAATCAACATTTCTAAATTCTAACTCGATATGGAAACAATGGATTAAGAGCCACTTCATGAATGCCACTGCAAATTCCCATTTATTTTTTTTATTATTTATTAATTTTTTTATTTATTAATTTTATTATTTATTTATTTTATTATTCATTTATTTTATTACTTATTTTTATTATTATTTATTATTTATTATTTATTTTTCAACCTCTTGGAATTACAAAACTTAGAGTAACAAGTGACATGTTGTTAATACAAATAGGTGGCTTTTAAGAGATCAATGCCCAAAATTTAAAAATTGCAGTAAAAACTGCATTGGCTGTTAGTACACTTCTTACACCAGATAGCAAATGCATCTGGAAATGTTAAAATGCTCTCATGTTAAATCAGTGAAAATACCATTATTCCACCAAAATTAAAACCATTTGAATTAATTATCATGCATGCAGTTTGTTGAAGAGGTCAACCATACCACTGACAGCTGTTGACAACAATTCCTAAGGTCTATCCTCTCCACGCTTTTTCTGATTCCGAACCGTGTAAAATTTATACCCCTACCTATGAGACTGCCTCTAACATAGGTTTCCCATCATATGGCGCTACATTTATGGTCTGCTGTATATGACTGTCTAATTTTTCATCCGTAATGCCTGTGAAATTGTTTTCCACTCCAACCTCGATCCTTTTTCTGTATAGTGTTTGATCGGAAATTCCAAAGTAAGTTGCAATACTTGTCCAGCTCATACCAGTCTCACGAAGTTGCTCGATCATTTCCTTTGTAATGATGTACGCCGGTCTTCCTCCTGTACTTGCAAAGAATGCCAATAGAGCGTTCTCCTTTAAACGAACGCTGGATTCGTGTAAACTATCTGATGTTTTTTTTTTTCTCAATAACACAGTGAAAGATACATTTAATACCTCAAACACCTCGCCTAGAGAGGAATTTTGTGACAGTGATGTGGCGATAAGCATTTTTGTTATGAAGCTTCCTTGCACAGATTTCTAGCCCTACATGATCAGATGCACGCCGATAAACTTAAGCGGTTCTTTCAACAATACTCGTCAGCGAATCAATAAACTCCGTAAAGTCTTCTGCAGTCATTTGCTCCGCCATTTTAAGGATGAAATCCCGCCAAAATACTCTCCGCTAAGTGGTCTCAGCGGCTCAGGGAGAAAAAAGATCGATAATCTCGAATGGTGATTTCTTTTTCTCACACAACGTATAGCAATTTTAACTTTTCATACAGTGATTTGCTAATCTCGCACAGTGATTTCTCCATCTCACCCATCGTTCACTGTGTGCGTTAAAAAGTTGGAACGCCTTTGATCTAGCCCATTTCTTTAAGGCTAATTAAAACCCGTCGTAGCCGATATCAAAGCAACTTCCGATGGCTGCGATAAGCAAAATCGCTACAAGCGTAAATCTAAATCTTCAACGTCTGGAGGAAAAAATCCGCAAAGTCCGCCAAGACTCCTACTGCAGAACAAGAGAGTCAAGCGTCTGTATTAAGGACACCGACAACAGCTTGTTTCTGTTCAGCCTTCTCTGAGACGATCGCATCTAGATGAACGGGATGATCTGCCTTTGCATGACTTGCATCGCTCGCCTTTGTTATGCTTCGCGCGAAAGTTATGACGCTTTTTTTACCCTTCTGTCAACTTCTGTCATCGATGGGGCACATATTGACCGATCAGGTGCCTCGTTGTTGAGCTGACGGAGGGTTCGAAAAAGTTAAAAAAGAATCCGCAGACGGTTTTTTCTCGTCTCGCCTTCTTTTCTACTCGGCCATACTGCCATACCACTCTTCTGCGAACGTGATGACTAAACACTCGTCTACGCTCGGGTGACTACGTGACCCTTGGAGAAAAAACCTGCTGCAAGCGGAGTACGTTTATGCATTGGAGTGGGACTGGGACTATTAAAAAAAGAAATCGAAATAATAACAAGAAAATAAAACATTTTCTAAAATGTCCCTTTAGAAAAACATATACCTAGGTAAGGTAAAGGCTTTGAAACATAAACGGGAGCTTTCTCGTACATCGACATCCTCTACCTTAAGTAGCAGCATACCCTAAAATTGACCCAAAAATTTGTTTAAATTTGGTGAAATAAGATCAGTTGTGTGCTACTGCACTCATGAAGAGAAAATGAATTTTGAAAGTTTTAGTTGAAATGGTTGCTATGGCAACCAGCCACAGCCCTTACTCTAAATTTTAGGAATCCTCTTTAATACTCATCAATGTAGAAATGTTTGCTTGAAGTCAGCTGGTACAAAAGTAGACCTTGAGAAAAATGCGCTTAAAATGCCTTACATGATCGATTAAGCATTTAACAATCCAAACATTTGGGGGAAGGGGGTGCATATTGGATCTCCGGAGAGGGGATGTAATGGTTGCTCTTTTTTGCAAAACTCTTACCCAATTGCAGGAAATATTCCTTTATAGAAGAGAAAGAAATGAGCTTGTGATGGTCAATCAGGCAAAATTCTTCCCTAGTAAGTATTTCAATGGAGTTCTGCATCTCTATAGGGATTTATCAGAGAGTATCGTTAATATATGTTTAAACTAATCCATACTTTTGGTAAGGTTCTTACTGTAAACAGCAGTTGCTGTGGCCGTTGCTACGTAAAAAGACAAAAAAAAGGCTATACCACTGTGTACTTTCCTTTAATTTCACACTCACTATAGGTAATTTCGGCAACGTTATATATATATATATCGTTGAATAGACAGAAGGAGATGCGAACTTTTCTCGTTTGTCTTCTCAGTTTAATGCAGGGACGTTTCGCCCGTTCGGGCTTCTTCAGTACTGCTTATCGCTACTTGGAATAAAATGTTTACAAAAAATGGCGTGCATTAAATAAGTTACAAAACAATAGCTGGCAAAGAGAACAAAGAAATGAAAATGTTTTACATAAAATCGCATAAGAATTACGTAATAGATAAAAATGGTTAAAACGCCCGCTATAGCGTAAATGAAATACAATAAAATACAATAAAATATAATACAGCAGCAAGATGGTGTTAATTATAGCGAATCCTATTCATAGAGTTAAATTCGCACCTTTTGTTTAGACCATAAGGTTTGAGGGTGCATAATTGAGCACACCAAAAGGCCTCTCTAGTGATAAGACGGTCATCAAGACTATTATTAATGGTACTAAGGTTACATAACTGTTCAATTATTAAAAGTTCGAAATCTGCGAGAGCATGAGGTTCTTTGTTAAAATGAATAGCAACTTCACAAGTACGTTTTTTAGTAATCATGGAAGACTTGTGGTTGCGGAAACCAATTTTAAATTCATTACTAGTGGAACCAACATATTGCACATTGCATTTCTTGCACGTAACCAAGTAAATGACATTTTTAGATTTACAACTAAGAATCTGAGTAATAGGATACGTCCTGGTAGTGCTAGTACTAGTAAAACAATTACTTTCCTTTAAAAAATTCCGACATCAATCACATTTGGTTGTGCACTTAAAACAACCCCGCTGATTATCCGGTGCGCGATGTTTCTCACGAGGCTTACTGTTAAGGATCTCTTTGATGTTTTTAGTTCAAAGAGATCCTTAACAGTAAGCCTCGTGAGAACATCGCGCACCAGATAATCAGCGATCGTTTGGCCGGAGCTTGCAAATGTTGGACCAACAATTATTTTAAATTAGGGCGTGGTCAATCACGCAATATTTTAGGAAAAAGACTAAACTAAAAAAAAAAAAGAAAAAAAAAGAAACTGTATACATGTAAATCTTCACATATAAGCCAAATCCAGGCCTTAATTCCAGTGAGCAATGCTTGAAGGGTACCGCCCAGGCCCTGCTCTGCAGGTAGTACTTTCTGTATATTATGGAAGGTGGAATGGCTGTTTACAAAACTTTATATAAACTGGCTCAATTTTTACTTTTATCAAAAGGTGTTTTGTATGATGATAGTTCTGGTTCCCAAACTTCGAATGCATAAAGTAACAAGGGTTTATAAAAGTGTATTAAAGAGTTCTTAATGGAAATTGCTGCTGTTTCCGTGTTGGAGAAGTAAGTATAGTCTGCATACGCGCCAAGTGGCCCACCAGGAAGGAGCTTAAACCGGTTTCCTTATCATGAAGCGACTAACAGTATTTCTACTGCTCCCTGGAGTAGTCCATCGCAGGGTTCCCCCCATAGATCCATTTATAAATCTGGGCGAAGAGAGGCACTGTGAGAGTAAAGTGTCTTGCCCAAGAACACGACACAAAGTCCCAAGCCAGGGATCGAGCGCGGACCCCTCGCTCGCTCGCTTTACATTTAGGTTTATTCCTCCTTTGGTCCTTGTGGCACCACAGGATTCAAATGTAGCTCGTAGCGTGCATTTCTGTTTACTGTTTTGCCTGTTGTAATTTTGTTTATGCCATTGTTCGGCCTAGTTCAAGAACATTTGCCATAACACGGTCAAATGGCTCAACTCTACTTCAAATTACTCCTTTCACAGCATGAAAACAGAGATTTACGAAAAATAAAAGATGGCTTAAATCTGCTTAAAGTTCTTTGACCAACTTTACGCTGTGATTTAAATCACCTTAAAGGTTTATAAATGTTACATTTACGCTTCCACTCGTAAAGGTAATGTAAAGTTGACGTAAAGGTTTTTTACCAGCTTTACGACATGAATTAAATTTCTTTAAAGATTTATAAAGGTTAAATTTACGCCCCCGCGCTTAAATGTAATATAAAGATAGTGTAAAGATTATTGGTCAACTTTACGCCATGAATTTAATCTTCTTAAAGTTTTTGTAAAGCTGCATTCACGTAGTGCAGGTAAATGTCATTTTGCGTTTGCGTTAAGGTTGTCGACCAAGTTTTTGCCACGAATGTAATTTTTAAAGATATGTAAGGGTTTTATTCACGACATTTACGTGACTGAACGTCAAAGAGTAAAGCTGTCGAATAACTTCACGCTTTTCTTTTCTTCTTATAACATAGGTATTGCATTAATTGCACGCCATTGGACTTAATGCAGTCCTTCGTTTCCTCTTTAATGAATAATCTTTTTTGCTTTAACTTTAACGCTCAATTGCGCATTTGTTTGAGAAATGCAGTCTATGAGTTGGATGGGGATGGGGTGAGGCATTCCTCTCTTTAAAAGTGAGATTTGTATCACCTCTTTTACAGTGTCACTAGCTTCCTAAAACCGAGGTGGGGTTTCGAGTGCGACAAATTCATTAAAAACTAAAAAAAGCAAGTGCGAAAAGCATTTAGGGGGACACAGGCTAGTCCAAATGTTTTCCTTTTTGTCTCAAAATTAACACAAATATTATTGAGCCAGTTAACTGTTCTAGCAAGCCAAAATATTCTAGAGTATTCTAGACTCGAATATGTGATTGTGACGCAGTAGAATCATAGAGTATTTAAGACGCAGACAATACGTGGCGCACACCTGAAATATTCATATCGAAAATACAGGAATAAGCTCCGTTCATAATCGTTCGTGGATTTTCGTTAAGTATACCACCCATCTGTCGTACTCTTGAGTATGCCGGCGATCCCTTTGTTACAAGAATTTCAAACTTTACGCAAAGGAACGTAAATTTCTGTACAAGAACCTGAAAGGTCATGTTATGATTTAACTGCCTTTCGACAACTTGCCTTGCCACAAGTCGACTTTCATAAAACCAGGCCGGCACGAAGTTGTGTTACACGAGCGCAACGAATCGCGAAGTCGAGAGAAACTCAAGTGACTAATAATTAGAACACCACAGAAAAGTTTGTTCGATAACCTCTGACGCTTTTTACTAATTTGATTTTTCCTCGAGGTTATTTTTTGAAACGAAATTGATTTCAAATGTGTTTTGAAACGACTTGCGACGAAATGCATATGCGCATATGATGAACGACCTGCAGCCCACAGCGACGCCGGAAGCCCACAGCAGAGTGCCCAACCTTCAACAAGCACCGATCAGCGGTTTTCCAAATTAGATACCAGGTTCTCTCGGTTCTCGCGCCATTTTCTGGCGTCCTTTTTGAAAGGTGTGAAATGTCGTTGTACCCGGGGGCTTGTATCGATCTCTTGGTCCTTTTTTCACTGTTTAGAAACTCTACTTTGGTGGATAAAATTCAGTTCACCCTAAATTCTTCTCTGTGCACCATCTCAAGCAGTTTTTAGTGGCATACATCCGGTGAAAACATCGATACATACGGAGGTACTACCGGTAATCAACAACAAGAGAATTGCAGGTAAGCCATTGTTGTCTTCCTGTGTGTCTTGTACGTGCTTAAGTTTCCAGGATAAAGTTCAATTGTAAAGTTTGCTTAAGATGTATGGAATTGCCTCTGGTTGTAACCAGAGGCTACCTCAGAGACACTGAACATTGAATTCACATTCAATTGAATTCACATTCAGGCATGAACAGTCTGTCACACAGCAGTTTGATTTAAAATCTGTTTGAGTTTGACTGATGGAAGTTAATGTAACCTTGATTTCAAAAGACACAGTAATGGCAATGATGGTGAATACAGCTGTTAAAGCAAACTACAATGTAGGATTTACTGATTGATTTATTATGTTATTTTCCTTTCGTACTTCAAGCTTGATTTGATGTTTCCCAATATGGATTTAAACATAAACTTAGCTACATGTAAGCTTAACCTTTTCTGCATATTGTATTTTACTCATAGGATAAAGTAAAATTGGTAGTGCTTCATGTAAAATCTCTGGCATGCTAACTTGAAGAAAAGAAGAGAAAAACTGTGAAGTAGAACCCTGGCTTACAAGACACATGTATGTATTCATGACTATTTAGGGGGCCATGGGGACTTTTTAAGATTATTTTTTGTAGGAGCTATTGAATTATTATATTTGCAAACAAATTTTAGCATTTCACCAGTCATTTGCCATATATACTTAACTTTACACATGTATATACTGTAATCAAGGTGATTTGCTGATCTTTTTTCAGAGTGCTCAATAGCAAACTAGAGGGTGATAATAATAGATGACCCACTGAGCAACTGTAAATTTGACTTGACATTTTTAAAATTGCTATTTAGTTTCATAGTACACAACTTGTGTGCAGCACATACTCATCAGACAAAATTGCCAAATGCGAATTTACATTATCACACTGATTTGAAATACACATGTTATCATTGGAAATATGATAGCTATAATACATTATTATATATTATTATAATGTGCATGATTGCTCATTTACAAAACATCAGAAAGTTGGAAGTTATCGATAAACGCTGTTACTTTGTGTGACAAGAGGAGCTCTAACAGGGCTTGAGACTAACTTTTCAGCTTGCCAGCCCAGTGGCTACGTGACACGTTTGATTCACTAGCCAAAATAAATTTTTCACTAGCCGGATTCTCTAATATCCATCATCATGTCAAGTCAAGTAAATGCTAGCCTGTGTAGCTAGCAGAATGCTTTGTATGAACAACTGGCAAGTACAAAGTTTTTGTGCCCTTGATCCTCACAGAACCGCCATCAAAACTTCGGAACTAGCACGCCAGAAACTTACCATCGAAAAACATTCCTCTCTTTCAAAATGCTGATTCACGATTTCTCGTGAACTTAATAATTTGTTCCATTTTAACTTTATTTACAGGTTGCAAACATAGGCATCATTCAAATTTTCAGTCAACTGTGAATTTTTTAATTTTTTCAAAGCCTATGTGATCTACAGATGCTGTGCACACTAAGGGCAAAAAAAAAACAAAGAAAAAAGTGAATCATTCGTTCACATTTTAGTAAATTAAAGTTCTTGTCTAGGCCAATGAATTATGTATGATATATGAACAGCATCAAACCACAGTAAACTAGAGAGTACAAACTTAATAAGATGACCCAGCTCAAGTGGCTAGAAAACAGTACTTAATTTAAAGCTTAATAAAGAAGTGGTGGACTGCTCATACTCTAAAACTATGTTTGTGTACAGTTTTTATTGTGTATTTTCTTTTTCTTTCACTGATTATCCTGGCCGGCCTCGATTAGCGCTGCTACAGTTGTACATGTACATGTACCTGTGGAGCTATGGGAGTAAGGCTTAATTGAGAAGTAATGAAATATTGTTGTTGCTGTATTTCAATGGCAAGAGAGTTAACTTATAATTTCCAGCTTTCCTTTCTTTTGAAAAAGTGTTCATATTTCAAATGGCTGCAGGTGTATTTCAAATCAGCATACTCACTGTTATGATGTACAGTCGCATTTGGCAATTTTATCTGACGAGTGCTGCACACAAGTTGTGTAGTACGAAACTAAATACACGTAGTAATGAAATGCCAAGCCAAATCTACATTTGATCAGTAATGTCATCTGTTATTTTATATATATTGTTTATACATTATGCAGGTCCAGAAAATATCCATACTCCCCCACAGAAGGGATTGGAATTTCCTGGGGGTGGGGGGTTCTGTAAGGACAAAAAATGTATGAAGTATCAGGGTTGTCAGTAGGTTTTTGAGTAGCAGGTTCCATCCAAAAAGTAGGCAGCTATTTCCATTTTATTTCTCTGATATCCCGCTCAGAACTGACCTACTATCATTCGGAGTAACCGGTGCAGTATTCAAAATAGCCGGTGAAATGCGCCGGTTGCTGGCTTATTTTGACAACCCTGAAGTATGAAGCTTAATTGGAATTTCCAGAGGGGTGGGGGGTGAGGAGTGGGGTCTAAGAGAAAATCTCTTCTGTAGGGGAGGTATAGATATTTTCTGGAACTACACATTATAGTACCAGTAAACCCTGTTTGATTGATGATCACTACCAATTTCAAGGAATATATGCTATAGTAATGTCAAACTACAGTGGAACTTTGATATAATGAAGGGCAATGTGATTGGCAAAATATGTTTGCTCTAACAAGGTTTTGTTGTATCAAGGTTTTTTTCTGCATAGTTTACTGTTACTAGGGCCACAAAAATCTTTTGTTATACTGAAGACTTCTTCATATAGAGGTTTGTTAAATCAAGGTTCCACTGTGCTAACGACATTCCTTCCAGAGGTGAATAAATGAATTCCATAATTGAAAATCAAGTTTCATTACTCATTTTGATAGTCAGGTTAAGAGCTGAAAATTCAAAACAATATTGAATTTGATACTCAAATTTTGCTTGAATTAAAGGGCCCTAGTCAGCCATACCTTTGTTTTTGTTTACATGTGAGAATTTGGCTATTACAGTGTACCAGTATATTTTATTCGGAGCCTGTCAAAACAAAGAAAAATCACTGTAGAACTACTCAAGATAATTAAACATACCTTCTGGAACACAGCTTACAGTAAAACAATAAGGACTCGCTTCACCATGCTATATCAATAATTTCGATGTCATCGAAAATGGCAGAGGCTGACTAGGGTCCTTTAATGCACATTAAGTCAAATGCATCACATCTTGCAAAAAATAAAGGGCTTCTAGAGCTTGCATACATTTGTCAGTGCAACATGAAACATCTTGTATAGCCTTGAACATTGTTGCTTGAATTGTCTTTAACGTGTTTAAGCCTGCAAACTCTGGCCCTCACATCCTTTCATACTTTGTTTGCACTGTGAACTTTATTATGCAACACAACTCTCTCTTCTCTCAAAGGCATCTTGAGTATGTTCTCACATGCTTTTATAGAAACACTGGTGCTTACAATGTAGTTTTCCAAATGTGATACAAACCTTTTGTTATTCAATCCACTCAACACTTAGTGTTGATCTCAGGTTTTGGTTTGAATTTTCAGCTCTTTGTTTTGAGGTTACCTTGTACCTTTCAGGGTATCTTGCACCCACTCCATTTAGCATGTCTAATTAAAGGCAATAAAGCTGGCTATCGATCTACATGTGTACCAAAAAATTGGAAATATAATGAATTGTCAAATTTTTTAGGGCTTCTCTATGCAAGCATCTAAATCACTTTTTGAAAGCTGAGTCAAAGGGAGTCTGCCTCAAATTTTGGACAGTAGCTAGTTTAACATTCATGTCTGCAAATTTTTATTTTGAGACATTTTATTCCCCGAGAGTGATTTTTGTACTGTCACTTCATGTTGATTCTTTAATCCGGTGAAAGTCTTTGGTACAGTTGTATAGTTTGATAACCAGCTCTGTAAGTTTTAATTTGATATGAGGTTAACATAATTATAGTGTCTACAGATTAAACTGGATGCACTACATCCCTTTTGTGTGATATACCTCTAAAGGCATATGCGGGTGATTTAAAAGTGAGAAAATTCTAACAACTTTTTATCACACCAGATATTACCAGTAAATCAGACCACAGTTCAATGTTATTAAATGCTTTTCCATATTTCATTGCATAAAATTACATTTAGGGATAAAAAATCAAATGACATTGACATACAATGAATGCTTTCAAAACTGTGTGAAAAAGTTTTGGTGAATAATTTCATTTTAAATGCTACTGCATAGGAGTTCAATACTTTATTGGTACATTGTAGACACATATGTATAGACAAAAATGTATATGTATAGACATGTATATACTGGAGTTATGAAAAACCGGGTCGGCAAACCTTAACTTTTTGTGTAATTTTCACAACTTCCCCAGTGTCTAATATTAGCTTGTTACGCTTGTTTACTATGGGGGGGGGGGGGGGGGGGGGAATCCTTAATGGCAGAAGCTTGTAGAGCTTACCTAGCCCTTAAATGTTATCTTTTTATTTTGTTTTAGCCCAACCCCCCCCCCCTCCCCCCTCCCTCCCTCTCTTTGCCCCTTATCCACTTGGTGTTAAGTTTTACCCAGGCTACACTCGGCTGAATGGTTAGTTTTCGCGCGGTATCTCCGAGGTGGCGTTGTTCAATTACAGTACCGCCTGAAAGTATTGACCCATTTGCCGCGTTCTTGCCGCGGGGCCTCCACGCATCAATGACGCGGTATTCCCGCACCCTACCTCGTCTTTACCTAGGTAAAACCGAGGACAGCATTCGTTCTGCCGCGGCAGCATTTAGAACGAGGCATTACCTCGGTAAGAAAGATGCGTCCAGTTTGAGTAGCATTTTGTTTCCTAGCAGTTTCTTCGCGACAAAGCGTGCTTGAATGCTCAGTCTTGAATCTGCATTTTCATCGCAACGTAGCATTTGATAAAACCGATCATCGATATCAGTTACGACATTGATAACACAAGGAAAATTCGGTAGTTACATTATATGACCTTCATCCAAAATATCTGTAACTTAGTATAAAATATCGTAGTACATATGACTCCGTTCACGTTGTGTCAAGCATTGTCTTTGGCCATGAAGAACGCAACATCACGGGTTCGCTATCTGATTTCATATCCACGCATCATGCAAACGGCCAAGAAGAGTGAAGAAAGGAATGGCTCTGATATTTATTTTGATGAAAAGAAACCAGGATAATACAGTTAAATTCAATTTCAATTTATTTTGTTGCCATCAGAATCATTCGCACTTCTCTGTTTCTTTGCGCTTCGCTTTGTAGCCGCAGAAAACAGCTACTGCTGCAGTTTATGCCTCGTTAATTGTTCTTGTATAGCTGTCAATAAATCAGCGATTGGAGTTTTTCTGGTCCAAGTTTTGTCTCTGTTTCCTTGCAGCCGGTCGAGATGTAAGCTTTATTACATGTAAGAATATGTAAATTCTACTGTTTTTCGTGGAATCTGCTTCAAGGAGACCAAATCATGAACGAGAGAAACCATCAATGGCCTTTTCACAACTTTAATTACAGCACTTCAAACGTAACATAACTTAGCACACAGGTGGTCCGAAGTGGCCGTGCATTCTGTAGTTGCTCCGCACACAGTTAAAGCAAGAAAGGATAAAAATAAGCTGCCATTTATCGGAAACAAAATCAACGCTCAGCTCGTTTTGCTTGAATGCGTCGGTGACATGTCGTGACGTGTCATTAAAACATATGTCAAAACAATGATAACAATCGATCTGTTTTCACAGCAGACAGTCTCCTGAACACGGTTCGCACTTCAGAATTTTTAACTCTAGGGTTTGTGTAGACGACACAAATTTATTCAGATAAATATATATTAAGCTCGTGACTGCTTTGCAAATCGTAAACCTATCGGTCGATCAAATATTATTAGTGAGGCGCTTTGTAATTGGCAAATTACTTGTAGCAACCAATCAAATTTGCCTGTTCCCACGGCATATTTTCCACGCGCTAATAATGGATCGAATCCCGAACTAGACGCGTAATAAAGTTCAAAGTAGCTTTTGCCTCCAAGGAAAAGCGATATATTTTAAGCAGTATCTCAGCCACTGCCTTTACTGAGGGTAAACAACTGCTTGTTGTTATTCTGATCAAAATGTTAGAGAATCAGCTCACCGGCACCATGAAAGTTGCTCTGCTTATAGTTTCCTTTACGAAAAGCTGACGAAAGACATTCCGCTACTTTCGCGTTGCATTCCAGGGGTTTTCTTGAAGTAAAGGGAATTGTAAAGTAATCTACTCAGTTTCTTCCTTCATTTCTATTTCTTTATTTTTAAATACCTTTCAAAGTTTCAGTGTGTACGTAACCCGCTTCGTTTATCTGTACCTCCAGAGGTTAGAATCATACCTTTTTGATTTCAGTTCATTGCAACAAAGCATTAATAAGCGTGTTTTGAGCGGCCGCTGCTCTTTGTTCCTGACAGCATTTAACACATGTAATCTTCCTTTAAGCCAAGATTCCTACGGGGATTTATATTATTCACCCGTATATGCTTGATCACAAGTAGAATCGGTTGTTGTTTTTACATTTCACGTTACCTTTCGCGGCGGAAATCAAAATATGACCAAATATGTTTGTTCGAAAGATGCTACCTGTTTGATTGCCACTCATTCCTGACCTCTGTTGATCCCTATATTAAGTCGCGAAGTTGCGTTACTACTTTCAATGCATCGATTTTAAAATAAAAGAAAAAACGAACTGGACTACGAACAGTTACTTTTGTTTTACCTGAAAGTGGTAGTTATGTAACTGTATCGACCACTGCATCAACGCATTGTTGACTGATTACGGCAGTAGCAGACCGCTTCATCCAGCTGCCGTTCTAATCCGGCGAGTGACCTTCAAAACCCTGTAGTTCTTAAAAAAAGATTATTAAAGTTGGCACACGTAGATTTCGAAAGAGCAAACCAAACTAGAGGATAGAAATTTACATGTAAACTGTCCGACTTTCCCGATCGAGCGTGTTTCTTGATTCCGGAATATGATGGAGTTTACATGCAACAGTGATGAAAAATGCCACTCTTCTAGTTCGATTCACATACATTACTTTCCCAAGGTATTACCTCGTCTGTTTTACCGCGGTATTTTTAAAGTTGCAGTCGCACTCGTCTTTACAGCGGTGCTACAAATTTTCACCCGCGGTGGACGCGAGGTGGGAGCACGCAGCAAAGACGGGGTTTTGCCGCGACCTGATGGGTGCATACTTTCAGGCGGTACTGTAGCTTTCTATAACTGCTGTCTAAAGGAAGTCTGCCGGAGGACATCATTAAGTCCAATGAAGGTGCAAGTCGAACGATTTGCTAGCAAGCGTCGTCCATTATCGTGCATGAAGCCGTCCTGAGATGTATTTTTGGGTGCGGGACGTGATTTAGTCCCGTTTGGACACGCTGCATGTGACGATAATGTGTGCTTGCTTTAGACAGCAAAGAGCCTTAGCCGCATCAATTTAGGGCTTAGACGTGCAATGTAGCAGACATTTCTAGCTGCTGTTGGCGTTATTTGGCCTGAACTTTGATGCGGACTAAGACTTAGAAAAAATCTGTTGTAGAGATGAGATTCTACTTCCCCGCCGCTTGAAATCGAAGTACATCCGGGACATTGCTATTTGCGAGCAAAACATGGCCACGAACAGTGTCAAGGAAAGCACGTCAAAGGCTGATCGATCGTGAGTAAACCTTTCATTTCCTTGTTTTATCAATTTCAGGCGTTTTCGGCCTAGCTAACTATCAGACATGTCTGTAATTCGCTAGCGCGGGGGAGATTATTGCTGTGGTTTCCGGTCGGTAATTGACCTGCTGACAGCATGCGGCAATTAATTATGTCCGAGTTTGTTTGAAGTTCAAGCGATTCTCCATGTAAGAAGCTCTTGCTCAGTCCATTCAGGACGATTTAGGCCTTTAGAAAGCTATAGATCAACTCTCCGCTGTGGTTTTGATATGTGTACGTTCGTGTTTATTTAGACTCGAATTTCATTTTAATACACTGCTAATTAAATTGTACAATTCGTGATTCAACTAAAACAAAGTGAATTTAGACTCCCTGGCCTCGAAAGGCATACAGAAAAGTTATTTCCTTTTTATTTGAACTACGATAAGCCTTGTGGAGAGCTAGCTCTAGGAGAGAATTGTATCAAGATTATCAGTCAGGACAAGTCAAATTCTCTAGGTATGTTTCTGGAAATACAGAGAGATATTAGGCTGAAATGTCACGTAACGGCGTCGTTTATGCTGACATGTAGGAATCAATTCCATGCGAAATCCTGTTGTTTATCGGTCCGCGAAAAAAGTATGGTTTTGCTGTCTATTTAAGTTGCTGTGTAAGCCTGAACCAGTGCAGCGAAAGTGTGTGATAGTGTGATTTCCGCATGGTGTTGACAGGTATATGATGTCTTGTTTAAGTGCTGTTTTGCCAAAATAGTCTGTGTCAGGCACTAATATTTTTACGTCGGTGTTAAGCTTAGCTGATCGTACCTTGGAAAAAGCATTTCTCGACTCGGAAAAATTGGATCTAGGTCTAGTTTCAGCGAGCTCTAATGGCATTGAGCCATAGACCAGTCGCTTGTGCAGACAAGGTGACAAGTTGTGCACTATGTTTAATTTCATTCAGTTTGTTGTCTATTCCATGCGAAATCCTGTAGTTTATCGGACCGCGAAAAAAGTAGTGTTTTGCTGACTATGTAAGTTGCTATGTAAGCCTTATCAGGCACTCTATCGCTGCAGCGAACTGAACTTAAAAATTTCTAGGCTGAAATGACACCGTTTTGAAACTTCGCCGGAAGTCAGGTTACTGAATAAATGTTCTAAAATTTGCGTCATTCTAAACTTCGACTCATTGGAATGCTTCTAGGGACCATTAACTTACTGCTCGGCGTCAGATATAGGCTTTTTTATCGGCCTTTGGACGGATTTTATTGCTTTTAATTGCCAAGTAGTAGAATGAGCCCTTATCTTTGCTAACCCTGTTTTCAAAAATTCAGGTATAAATTGATGTCAGTTTTTAATGCGTCTGTCCTGTTATTGATAATGAATTTCGTCATAACATTGTCAAAGTAGTCTGCGGATCCACTCGGCTATCGCCTCGTGGATCCACAGCTACTTTGACAATGTGATGACGAAATTCATGATCAATAACAGGACAGACGCATAAAAAACTTACGTCAATTTGTTAACTGGAAGGTGATTATACAAGATGATGAACTGATCAACAGTAGATTTGACTTGACATTTTATTACTGTTGAAATACACATGTGATCATTGGAAATATGATAACTACAATACCTGAATGCTTTTACAAAACAACCGAAATTGAAAATTTTAGATACACTCTATTACTTTTGTGGGACTAGAGGAGCTCGAAAAGTTAAAATTTAGCATTTTTTGGGAAGAATTTGTTTGCATGTCTACTTGAAGTTATCAGTTCATTCTGTTTGTTTAGAGAGGTTAACTCAGGTTTACAAAGGTACTTCTTCCAGAGGCAGAGGTTACATTGATTTGAAGCAAAGTTATATGGGGCGGCTTATTTTAAAACTTTTCAAGTTACCTTGAACTTTGACTTATTGTCAAAGTCACTTTTAAGCTGCCCCATGTAACCCCCCCCCCCCCCCCCTTCAAATCGATGTAACCTACTTGTATACCCTATGGGGCCCCGTTTGTAAAAAAATGATTTGGCTTAATTTTGTAATTTTTTTCGTTATTTACTAAATAAGGTTTTATGATATGATATCATACATCATTGATTGGATATAACTAATTCTTATTTTAAATCATGCATTTATGATTTGATATAATAAATCTTGATTTCAAATCAGAAGTTTAGTATTTGATGTAATAAATCCTGAGTTCAAATCATGCATTCATGATTTGATATAATAAATTATTTTTTCTCAAATCAATGCGGTTATGATTTGATGTAATAAATCCTGATTTCAAATCATAAGTTTATGATTTGATCTAACAAATCCTCCTTTTAAATCATACGTTCATGATTTGATGTAATAAATCCTGATTTCAAATCATGCGTTCATGATTTGATATAACAAATTCTGATTTCAAATCATGTGTTCATGATTTGACATATGACATTATTACTATTTTGACATCAGTGATTTCATGATATAAGTTAATAAGTATGATTTAACTGAATTAATGTATGATCGGTGCCAGTACATGTGACAAGTCACGAGACGATCTCAGTCTCAGACGCGGGAAACTCACAAACATGTCAGACGATATATCAAGGTCAATCGCTTCTGCCGTGTCTCAGGTGGTCCAAAGGGCTGTTGACCAGGCTCTATCTGGTCTCCCAATCACATCAACTAGCGCAACCCCCTCCTTAAGTGGAACCTTCATCTCCACAACGAGCTCACTATTGGAGAGTCCGAAAGCAGGCAAAAATGTATCGGAACAGAATTTTAGTCTACAGGCAAGCTACAGGTACATCAAAAGCGACAATTTGGCAAGGGTCAACAAAGTCACATAACCGACAAAAAGAAAATGTATGCAGAACAGGAGATTTTCCAAACACATCTCTTATGTAGCTGCTTGAACATCAATCAATCCGCAGAAAACATTAGCAAGGACAACAATAACACAGAAAAAAAAGAAAATGGCCTAATACTGTATATTCAATATTTAAAACCAGACGAGTCTCCAGAGAAAAGCAACATGATTGTCTACAAGCGAGCACATTAACATACATCTTGAGAAGTGGAAGTCGTAGTGGAGCTCGTTGTGGAGATGGAGGTTGCACTTAAGGAGGGGGTCTCGCTTGTTGATGTGATTGGGAGACACGATAGAGCCTTGTCAACAGCCCTTTGGACCACCTGAGACACAGCATAAGATTTTGACCTTGATATATCGGTCCGACATATTTGTGAGTTTCCCGCGTCTGAGACTGAGATCGTCTCATGACTTGTCACATGTACTGGCACCGATCATGTATTAAGTTAAATCATACTTATTAACTTAAATCATGAAATCACTGATATCAAATAATAATGTGATATATCAAATCATGAATGCAGGATTTAAAATCAGGACTTGTTATATCAAATCATGAACGCATGATTTGAAATCAGGATTTATTATATCAGATCATGAACGCATGATTTAAATGGAGGATTTATTATATCAAATCATAAACTTATGATTTGAAATCAGGATTTATTATATCAAATCATAAATGCAAGATTTGATATCAGGATTTATTATATCAAATCATAACTGCATGATTTGAAAAAAAATAATTTATTATATCAAATCATGAACATATGATTTGAAATCAGGATTTATTATATCAAATAATAAACTTATGATTTGAAATCAAGATTTATTATATCAAATCATAAATGCATGATTTGAAATAAGAATTTGTTATATCCAATCAATGACGTATGATATCATATCAAAAACTTTATGTAGCTATTAAGCTAAATCACTTTTTTTTTTACAAATGGCACCCCATAATACCCCTGGGAGAAGTATTTTATTATTTGTTAACCTGAGTTAGCCTCTCTGAGCATACAGAATGAACTAAAAACTTCACATAGACATCCAAACAAATTCCTCCTGAAAAGTGCTACTGTACCTTTTAAATTTTAAAGCTTTTCTTGCAGCTTTTCTCATCTTAAATCTTGTCGTCTTTTAGAGCTTCTGTTGTAATGTTGCCAACCTCAGTTGACTACATAGCTGTTTCTGTAGGCCTATTCTGTTTCCATATTCACCTATTTTTATTTATCTGTATTTTTAGTGTGTAATTTTTCTTAGTGTGTATTTTCTTTTCTTTCACTGATTATCCTGGCCGGCCTTGATTAGTGCTACTACATGTGGAGCCACTGGATTAAGGCTTAATTGAGAAGTAATAAATATTGTTGTTGTTGTATTTCAATAGCAACAAAGTTTATTTATAATTTCCAGTTTTCCTTTGTTTTGAAAGAGTGTTCATTATTATTTCCAATGGTTGCATGTGCATTTCAAATCAGCATATTCACTGTAATGACATAAATTCGCATTTGGCAATTTTATCTGATGAGTGCTGCGCACAAGTTGTGTAGTACAAAACTGAATAGTGATAAAGTGCCAAGTCAAATCTACAATTGATCAGTTGTCATCTGTTATTTTATACATTGTATATCTGAGCGAATTCGCTAGAAGGTGGCTGCTGAAGTTATCGCTTGAGCATGGGCGCATGCTCAAGCCATTGTGGCCGTTCAAAATGTAGGGGGCTTGCCATCAAGGCCTGCATTTACAAGCAGCCTAGGGACAGTTCTTACAGTGGGTGGGTGGCTCTGAGTTGTGTGTCAAAAGCACAGGGCTGTGAGGGTTGTTGTTTCGATACTTTGACTGCAGTTAGAGTATGTGGCCTCGTTAAGTGAGAATTTACAGTGTAGGATGCCTTAGCAATTTTTCCTGGACTAGTGTGGGCATGAATGATAGTTTGCTTTTGATCACCAGTAAGAGTGAACCCACAGTGTGCAGTGGGTGGGTGATTAGTTGTGTGACCAAAGCACAGGGGTGGGGAGGGAAAGCTTTTGTACTTTGTGACGGCGGGAGAATTTGTCTGTTTTCACGATTTCTGCAGCCACCTTTTGACAAAATTAATCCAGTTAGATGTACATTATCACAATTGGCTGGCGTATTTTATTTTTTCCATGCATGCATGACACAACTTGTGGTTGTCTTCTCAAGACACTGTTTTCCAGCTATGGTATAATTTATCATGTAGCCAATGATTGGAATGATGTCTTGGCATTTTTATTGTGATAGCTAATGTATCTCTTCTCTCTTCTTTTCAGCCGATGACACCACCAGACAAGCTGTTTAAAGACAAATCTTTAAAGACACATTTTGTCTGTTTATTGTTTCTCTCCAAAAGAGATACTTTTGAGTTGTCAATTTTTTTTACTGTTAAGTTTCACAGGTTGAAGTGCATTTTGAACTCCATGTTAAGGGAAAAGATGATTGTTTTTAAAAGGGCAATAAACCATTTGTTGACAACTGCTGATGTTTTGTGCAAATGATTATGTTAATGTTATAGTTTGGGGTGAATTGTAAGGTGTGTTCTGAGAACACAACTAAAGGTGTGCTTTATTACACATCAAGAAGTGTGACAAAACACATCTTTCTGCAGAACACACCTGAAAGTGGGTGAAATTTAGGACAAGCGTGAAACACAACTTAAGGTGTGTCATGGGAACACACCAAGGTATGTTCGGGGAACACATAAAAAGGTGTGTATTTATACACAACTCTATGTGTGTTGTTTTGAGGACAAAAAAAGGTGTGTTGCAGTAACACACCTTATTTAAGAGTGTATAGTTGATGATTACAAGAAAATACATAAACTTGGGTTTACTTCTTAAACATTATTGGATGAGGCTGAGCATGATATCATGAATTATCAAAACCTCGCGTCTGTGTTATCTGCCTCAGCCTTCGGCTTCGGCAGATAACACAGACACGAGGTTTTGATAATTCATGATATCATGCGAAAACCGAATTCAATAATTGCTTTATTATACATCTTTCACATAATTCATCCTCAGAAAAAGAAGCGAACCGTTCAGCCATTTTGTTTCTGAGGAGAACCTTCCTCAGGGGCTGAGTGGAACTTTTTCTCCACTCAGCCCCTAAGGAAGGTTTATATTGCAAACCGAAACATAGAGCAATATTGTTAAAAATAATTTATTCCTTTACTCCGTTTTATTTTATTTTGGTCATATCTGCTGTTGGGATCAGGTCGATCAGCGTGCCGTCTATATTTTGTAGGGTTTTTATCCTGGGTTGTTACAATAGAATCTCGCTGGTTGATTTTAAGTTATAGTTACATTTTTTTGCGCGTTAAAAGTTCGCTAAGATACTCGGGTACAAGACCATGGATGACTTTAAAAATGATAAGTAAAATCTTAAAATTTATGCGATATCTAATTGGGAGCCAGTGCAGTTTTACTAGAGTTGGGGTAATATGATCGAACTTGTTGATGTTGCAAAAAAGTCTAGCAGCAGCTGTTTTGTACCCTCTGGAGCTTTTGCAGTTCACTATGAGGCAGTCCGAATAAAATACTATTACAGTAGTCAAGTCGACTTGTTACAAAAGCATTCACTAGAACTTGGACAGTGTCAGAACTGAGAAATTTACTGATCCTTCTAATATTAAATATGTGGAAGAAAAGTGTCTTTACATGCACGTTTGGCTCAATTGCGTGACCATCTTAAGTTGGTTGTCAAACCAGCGCCCAAGATTCCTCACTTCGGAAGAAGGGAGGATTGCTGTATGGCCCACACAAAGGGACCTTTACTAACTCCTGCCTAGTTCCAAATTAAACACGATGAATTCTGTCAATTCATCGTTAACCATGAGTTTATCCATTAGCATCCACTTCCGTATGTCAGTGATGCACGCTTGCATAGCAGTGGCAGCATTAGCGGCATGTTCAGGCTCAGGTTTGAGGGCAATGTAGAGTTGTGAGTCGTCAGCATATGCGTGCATTTCTGGGAGATGGCTTTACACGATTGTGAATAGCTTAGTGACATACAGAATGAAGAGGAGAGAGCCAAGATCGTTTCCCAAACTTCCTGGTTCCTTAGCATATGCATTTCAAACGAGATGTGCCACAACGCAGATTAATCTTGGGAAAGGAGGAGAGAAAGTCAAGCGGAGCTCCACCAAAATCAAGCCCTTTCTGACCTCGCCTTGTGGTGCGCAAAGGTAAAAAAAGAGTCTCATTCAAACGCAAAATTTCGTCCAGGAAAGCGTTACTCCTTGATGACAAACGGAAAAGTCACGTTCCCCTTCAACTTCAAGTGAAAAAATCAAGCCGGTTAATAAAGAACCAAACTGTACTTTTTTCTTTGATCACAGTTATTTGAGTTTTCAAGTAGCAGATATATCAGCC
>JAHPZR010023754.1:52500-60000 GCA_019787425.1 Platygyra sinensis
GATGAAGGTGGTAATTCCAGTCAACTGCTTCTAGGTACCTTCTGACTTTGTGAGCCCTGTAATTATAAACAGCAAAATTGCCTTTTTCAAATCATACATCTGTGGATACATGAACTTTAACTACAGCCACACAGGCATTTGACTCTACAGCAGTGATCAGTTATTTTAGGTTATAAGAACCATCAGTGGTACCTTATAATAATATTGACATATTACATACGTAGAATGCATGATTGAATCCATTAAAAATCAACAGAAAATACGAATAAACATAACATGAGTGGTTGGACTTGTTATTCTTTTCGGTCAAAACACCAGTGACAAGCTGTTAACACATTCAATACATCGTCGGAAAATAATGATGATGATGATGGTCTTGATGATGGTCTTTATTTCTTCACAAGATAAAAAGTACATATCTCATGTTACAATATTTGAGTAATAAAAAAAAGTATATATATCTAAGTTATTTACAATTAAAAAATACAGTCACATAGCTAAATTGTATTTAGCTATGTGAGTAATGATGAGTTTGAACTAATGTGAGTATTGTGAGTAACTATGTGAGTAATGATGAGTTTGAACTAAATAGAAGTGAAAAAATGTCAAAATATGTTTCCCCAATTCAATAAACAAGAAGTCTAAGTTGCTATCTGCTATTTCAGGTTATTTTCATCACTGTTTTTTTAAGCTAAAAATCACGAACTTAGCTTATCTATTTATTGTAAAACAGCTGGATGAGCTTGCAATTGCTACGAAGTGACATCGAGAATGGGAGATTCACCAGTTGCCGAGATTCACGAGAAATCTGATGGCTGCTAAAGGTGAAAGGAACTGGGAGACTTGGTAGGAGTACGGGTCGAAGATCCTGTCTAAAATATACGAATTTATTGATTTCAAGCGAGTCTTCGCCTCCAAACTTTAACTTGTTTTCGGATCTCTGATTACCATGTTCAGTGTCCTACCTGGTACATTTCCAGAAGAGATCCTTGGCTGTTGTCCCGATTCATCCCGTACTTGTAGTTTTGTTACCACGCGCGTGAAATCGCTTCGCTTCCTATTCCGCGATTCAACAATGTGATTGATGCCCAACAGACAGAAACAACATGTTATAAAAGTTTTACGTACACTTAATAGTAAAGCAAAAGAGAAGAGAACCAAGCTAATGTAAGCTTACCGTCTACGATTTTCTAATGAAAGTAAATTCATCGCGAAATCGCTGTTATTTGTTGAACTGTACGTGGCTTCATTTTAGTTTGCCTTGTAACCACGACTTGTAGATATTTTCTTCGAGCCGAATTCTTCTTCTCGACTTCCCCGTTCCTGTTTCATGCTGCTGTCCGAATTACAAACCTTCTCACGGTCAGAGTTGTTTCTACGGCCTCCGGGACCGTGGGGATATCGATTCTGTCCTCCGCTTGTTGACGCCATTTTGATTCACAGATCACAAACTTGAAAACGTCGGACCACTTTTGGTTGATTACCTGGGCATGCGCAGTCTGTGATACTGTCCCTTTAATAGCTATTTTGTTCATAAAAAGTTGTTCCTTTCGCTCATATAAGTTCTCAATCATTGAGGTCGACAAATAAGACACATTCTCATCAAAACTTCATTAGCATAAGACTTACTCTTCCAGAAAACAAATGCTTGTCTCTTCGTCATATTTAACGTCTGGACGAGTCAAATGTTCCTGAAATTCAGCCTTCAAGATGGCCATAGAACTAATTCGAACATTGGAAGTCAACTCCTCTTCAATTTACCAAAACATCTGATAAAGTCCAAAAGGCCGGCACGAAGAAGCACTCCTTTGTGAGTGAGTAATCGCCTGCACGGTTACTACCAGGTGATCTGACGTAAATAATTAACCAATCATTTTCAAGGAGAAATTATCTTTAAAGCCGCACAGAATTCTTTGCGGGCCTAGTTGAGCTTGTACTGTCCTTCGATACATCGATTGCGCTGTGTTTTCAGTCGGAGGTCCTTTTTCTTTTCCCATGGTGAGCTTTGGTTGTGAGTGGAGTTAAAACTTTATACCGAGTATTCTTCAGGATGTTTAAACTTAGAAAGTTCAGTACACGATTATCTAGACCACCAAAATAGGCTAGTTGGCTTGTGAGGTTTCTGCATGTTCTCTCCCGCAAGAGGTGCGTTTGCGGGCCAAATCTAAAACTTCCAAGGTCTTGTCCTTTGGGCTTTAATATAGAAAGGCAAAATACAGTTCACTGTTTAGGTGGCCTCAGAATGGAGGATCAATGAGTACAGAGTCCTCACAACTTTCTGGTGAAGGTTTTCTTCCTACAACTGCCGCGAAAACATGAAGATCAAGAGCGCTTATAGCTTTCAAGTAAGTTTTGACGACAGTCACACATATTTAATTAAACCCGCTTTTCGGACTTAGGAAACAAAAATGGTAATGTACATTATTACTTCGAAGTTGAATTCAACTTTTGGAATGTTTGGTTAAGCCACAGGCGTTAAAATGACTGCAAAAGCGGTCGGAAAAAACTCAAACTTTTGTGTTAGCGTGAAGAATAATTTGAACATGTGGTCATGGAGCGGCACGTCTGCGAAATTTTGAACAATATTTTTGCTTTGAAATAGGTTTCTTCGCCTCAGCTTGAATGAAAATTTATTGTTATTGAACTTCCTTGCCCATTTTTTTTCATTTAGTTCCCTGTATTTGGGAATTGTAGGTTTTAAAAGTGAACAGAAATTTGCACGCTGGATTTCTGCATATTTAATTTACAGCAACTTCCAGGCGCTTTGTTTATATTTCGCTTCGTTCAAAATTTTTTTGCGTCTCATTAGCAACCAAAAAAACCGCAGGGAAAAGAGCCAAAGTGGCCACTAATTTAACACAGTTGAAATACGACTAATCTAAAAATAATTGGCTTGGTTTGCGTTTTCGTCTGTTTGATTTACGACTTTCATCTTCCTTTCGCAGCGCCGTAATATTTTCGGCCGGCGGCGAAGAAATTACTCGATTTCAGATTGATTTTTACACGAGTTCTTCGCTTTAATTTTTTGTTGTTTTCTCAAATGTTAGCCGTTATATTACAAGAATGAAATATTGTTGTATTGGGTTTCGTTTTTGTCCTCCAAAGTCAATAATCAACTCATCATGTGTTTTCGCAAAGCCAATTTTCTTAGCTTCTGTAGGACATGTTGTCGCAAATAATATCCTCTTTCATTTTTCTCGTTAGTTTTACACATCAGGTTAAATTCTCTTCATTGATATTTTTTAGTATTTTGACCCTTCGTGTATTGAATTTTAAATAAACGATGTCTTGAAACCTGATCTTGTGTTTGTGATTGAGTTGGAAAGCGTTTGATGATTGATCGATTGGGCGACCGAGCTAGTGCTGTGGCCGATATACGGTAATAATAAAATCAGTGACTAAGTAAAAGAAAACCAGAGATCGATGAAATACAGTAACTTTAATACTGTATAAAAGGTACACTATTACAGTGCGTTTACTGAAACCGGGGCCACCTACACAATGAAAACCAATCAGATCGCAAAACTGAAACAATAGATTTCAACATTTTTAAATCCAGCCAATCAAATGTTCGGTACAAAACAATGAAATCCCAACTTGTTCTTTGTGATGCTTACGCGACTATGGTGTCGCTTATCAATAAATTGTCATGTTCAAACCGTTAGCACTTTCGCGTGCTTGAATTTTATTATATCAGGAGCCCATGATTGACTGCTGCAATTTCTAAGGGGCAGTTGGTTGGTTTAGAGAATATACGAAAAGAAAAGCTGCGTAAGAATGTCAATCGTCAATATAATATACCGCCAGAGTGTGTGGTGTAGGGCTTGAATATGGTCGCGACTGTTTCAAAGAAACGATTGAAATGGTCTCTGAGAAGGGAAGGTTCCAATGGCGCCGTCGTTTGCTTTTGCTGAGTAATTTGAGGCTTTGATAGTACAACGCAGAAAGAATTTTCGACGAAGATGTTATTTCAATACAGTGATAACCCAGAAAGGAAGC
The DNA here is from genome assembly GCA_019787425.1 of Platygyra sinensis. Lineage (NCBI taxonomy): Eukaryota > Metazoa > Cnidaria > Anthozoa > Scleractinia > Merulinidae > Platygyra > Platygyra sinensis. The sequence continues at coordinate 56,500 of JAHPZR010023754.1, forward strand.
TCAAACTCCGAATTGTACAGCTGCTGAGACAGTGAACGCAATCGTTTTTCCGAGAACTGCGTGGTGAATTTCACGGTAATGACAACCGAAAGCTGCGTATAAACATAAAACACGCACAGACAACAGGAGCGAAACAAAAAAACTGTAAAGAAGAATTTTTTTGGCCGTACGTTCACAGTTGAAAACGGTCAATGTAATGAATTTACCATCGTTAAATGTAAAATCTAAAGTAAAGTTAACATAAAATTTTCTAACGATTTGACAATTAACTGCGCAGACACCGTAGTCGAGAGCATCACTACGAACAAGTTAAGATTTCATTGTTTTTGTATCGGGCGTTTGATTGACCGGATTTTAAAAATAAAGCATTTGATTGGCTGGATTTGAAAATGTTTGAATCCATTGTTTCGGTTCTGCCATTTGATTGGTTTTCATTGTCTGGGTGGCCCCGGTTTCAGCAAACGCACTGTAAAAGCAAATTAAAGTAAAACACCAAGTGACTTTCCAGCTTGCAATACGATTCGTCCAGCGCTGCATGTTGTGGCAGTTGCGCGATTCAAGTACTCAAATCGCTTCCATCCATGTGTAGAACAGATTCACCATCGAACAGAAAGAGACTTCCCAACTGTCCAAATCAACACTTCTCATATTTACAGCACAATTTCGGGTTCCAATCGTGGTATAAGACAAGACAAAATAATTCTGAAGTGCATCAATATTAGGCACCTTAAGATACCCCGATTTTCACGCACGGGTACGGCTAGCGCCATTTTGAATTCCTTAAATGATGACGTGTTCGCGTCCTTCCCGTAAAAGCTACACGTTTTCCCGGGGTAATCAGTGGTCTACACGTGAGTTCGCTCCGAGTAAAAATGGAGAAACGGGTAAGATTCTATGGTCTTTATCTTTGCTTATTAGACTAGAATCGTATCTAGATTTTTGCATAAACACATATTTTTCTGATTTGAAGCGTTTTGGGACTACGAAAAAGTTTTCTTTAGGTAGAAATCTGGAGAAATTTTTGCCTGTCAAATAACGTGCTGCTTTCGAAAACACGCGATGACTGAGGTGTAGTCTCTTCGCCAAAGTTTAGTTGAGACACATTTCAAATAGATTTAAACTGCAATAGCCCATAAACCAGGATAAAAAAGACACCTAAATTCAAATTAAATACTTTATGTTGACTTGAAAAGATACTTCTCGACTAAAACTTTTTGATAGAAGTAAACGAGGCTTCTTCCATTTTTTAGTCGAAGACATATTTGTAGTATTTCGTAAGAAAAAGAAAAAGCAATTAAATCTGATAGAAAAATATTTTTCGGCCAATTTCAGACGATGTTCAGATGGCATACAAAACAAGATATAGCCCTTGCATTTTTGCACAGATCGTACTTGGTGTCACCCGGTGTATCTTAAGTTTGATTGGTTTCCCGTGTAGCCGAGTACGGGTACGGGTAATCCTACCCGTACCCGTATCCGAAACCGGGGTATCTTAAGGTCTCTATTCACTCTGGTAGTGACCGCAAGCAACCTTCCGACTACGCGCGGCATGCCTTATGGGATACGGCAATAAAATTTTCTCTCAAGTCTCGCGCAATGACATCACCAGATCACCTGGGCCGGGTTGTTCAAAGCCCGATTAAGCTAACCCAGGTTTAGCGAGAATTTTTATTTCAGTTTCGTAACTTTTTGGTGAGGTCTTCTGTTTATATTGTTTAGCCTTCAGTTTGGACCTGTAGCAATCTCAAACTACACCAAACGTTAGAGGCGAAAAAACATTTTTAAACAAGAAAACGTAGTGCTTCAGTTAACGTTTAACCCTGGGTTAACGTTAACCGGCTTTCGAACAACCCGGCCCAGGTATTTCAACATGGCGTCGGGCTCGGGCTCGTTTGAGTCGACTAATTACGAGCAGTGTTAACACCTGAGTGAGTGAATAAAAGCTTGACGTTTACGGCAAACGGCAAACGGCAAAAATAAAACTTTGGCCGTCTGTCTGCAGCTCTCTTTAAAGTAGAATCAAAATATTTGTATTTGCAGTGAATAGTAAGAGACACTTTTCTATTTTTGTATGATTTATTTAAGGATAACATGAAAAGAATAGAAAAACAGAGGAAATATTTACCGTTTGCCCTCTGCCGTAAACGTCAGGCTTAAACTCTCTAATATTGGCTCTTTTTTTCTATTCTTTTCATGTTACCCTTAAATAAATCATACAAAAATAGAAAAGTGTCTCTTACTATTCACTGCAAATACAAATATTTTGATTCTACTAGTACAGAGAGCTGAAGACAGACGGCAAAAGTTTTATTTTTGCCGTTTGACGTTTGCCGTAAACGTCAAGCTTAACCTCTCTAATGACACATTTGCATATCGAAGTCCCCGCAAGAAACACGTTTCTAAGCTACGCATATCCACGAGTTTAGAAAGCTATGTTGAACACGTTAATTTGATTTTTGACATGTCTATTGTGTAGCCACCCATCAGATGCGACATATAAATACAAAGAACTCCATAAGTCACGGAACCACACTTCAATCGTTCTTCCTTCCAAAAATGGCTGTTACTCTGTAGTTTTATAATTATTAACCTTGTATTTGGTGGTGTAGTTGAACATGTTGAATTCATCATTTGAACGAGCAATTCAAGTCCTAGCGCAGGTGTGAACATTACAATCTCATTGGTTTGTTGTGAGGATGCGCATGTAAATTATCCTGGAGTCTGTTTTCTTTCAGCTGGGTTCAGCATCCAGGGAAGGGAGAGTTCAGAGACTTGACTATGCCAATATATGTTTAGTTATTGTCCTTTCTAGGTCGAGTTGAATAAACAGATTTGAAGAGTAGATAGATATCATTTTCAGCCGTATGAATGCCTAGATGACTTGAAAACTCCGCACATAAATAAACAGTAGCCTCCATTTGGCGCGAAAATATGCTACGATATTTGTCCTTGGACATTATCTGTTCCGAGAAGCGAGTTTTCCGAGAGCGTAGCTCGAGGGAAACTGTGAGCGTCGAGGAACAGATAATGTCCAAGGACAAATATCCTAGCATATTTTCGCCCCAAATGAAGGCTATATATGGATTATAAGAAATAATAGCTTCACTGGCTTAAGATGGCCTTCAAATCCCCCAGAAAACTGAGATCATTTTGAACAAAGCATTTTTTCTTATGTAAAACAACTTTTACAAACAGTTTATGAAAGCTATGTAAGCTCAGGAGTAAGCCTTCAAAGCAGAATGACATAAACTGCGTCTTTTCATAAGTTACATACAGCTGCACCAGCTCAATATAAAATTAACTGTCAGTCGGTTATCTCTAATATCTTCCCTCGACCGTCTCGTTTGCACACCAGAAGTTTTTACATGCATTTTCCTTCGTCACCAAAGAAGACCAGTGCAATAATAATCCATTTCGTTTTCTATGAAACGTGGCTTTTAATATGAATTTAGCGGAATTTGGTCTACCTGCTGACAGGTCGGATTTATACGGGTGTTTTTT
>JAHPZR010023754.1:72500-75000 GCA_019787425.1 Platygyra sinensis
ATACGTCTTGGAATGTTTACTGAATTCCTTTGTCCTTCGTGACCCCTTCGTGAGTCGGCAGCAGGAAAGTTGTGTCATGAACTTTCAACTGCCAATTTGCTGCTTAATTGTACATACAGCTGGACAACAGACACCAGCACGATGTAAAACAAACTGTGAGACGCTGACATTTGATGTCTCATCTCGATGATCTCATTCGCACGGCAGAGGTCTCTGCAGTTTCCTTTACACTTTACAGGTGAACTGATTGTTTTCTATAAAGCGTGACGTTCAAAATAGAATTTTGGCCAGAAAATGTAGCTTACAATCACTTCTGATATTGTTCTCAATTTTTCGCGTCGGATTTGATGCACAATTCCACCGGCTATGTTATAAAACAATTGGTTCATGCTGTTAGCTGTGCACTATCGAGTTATGGAGCACTTGGGAAGTTTGGAGAGCACTCAAGAAGCTAGAGTTGTCCTCGGCTATCGCCTCAGGCAACTCTTACGCTTCTTTCGTGCTCTCCAAACTTCCCGCGTGCTCCATAACTCAATAGTGCACGCTAAAGCATGAACCAATTGTTAACTAAACAATGTCAATGGCTCCTTCGGCAGCTGCGATTTCAATATCACAATCGTTGTAGTCAAACGCAGTACGGCGCTTCACCCACGATCCTCGAAGGCAAACCAGGGCCGACCTGAGGAGTGCAAAGGATGTCCTTGCTTGAATCCAGGAAATTGTTTGCGAGTAATGTTCTCCGTTCTTGGCGGCTAACAGCTCAGCTAGTGGACTATGGTATCTTCTATGCATTCCTTCCCCATCCCTCTGGTATTTGTAAATACAAGCGGCGTGAACAAGCCATGCTCAACATCCAGCACTATCCTCGAGTACAACCTCTTCTTGTTGTTTTCATGGATGCGATAGATCTGCTGTGACTCCTGGTCCCTGTAAGACTTGGCATCAGGGTGGCAGACCCTCACATCAAAGAAAGCCACCCGCTCGAATCTTATTGTGCCCTATTGGACCCTCTACTGAGTCGTTCTTCAGTGATGTCTTGGAGAATTGGCTCGACCTCGACATTGCTACACACCATACTCAAAAGATCGGCCTTGAGGTCTCTCAACTCATTATGACATTGGATTACAAAGCCTTCTCGTATGCAAATCATTACGTGATCTACTGTAAATTTTTCTCCACATGTACACGCACATACTGCTGGAATGTCATCGAACGGCCAAACATAACGTAACTTAACAGCATCGCGAAACTCTCTCTTAGTGAGGTTAAAACCCTGTTCTTGAAGGGGAAGAACTGTGAGCTATACAGAGGAGCCTTTTTCTTGCGCTAGTTCTAGAGCTCACTTGGTCTTCCGTGGAACAATTTGTTTTAGGTTCTCTGCGATTTCTGAAAGTTCTTCAGCTTGTCCACATTTGACAGCCTGACGCCCAGGCTTGATGAGGGACTCGTCGGGTAGTTGATGAGCTTGAGCCACGATATGTTCGACGAGAGGGGATGTCACCTGGATAAATAAGGCATGTTCGCGTGCCGCTTCGTGACATGGGTTGCTCAAGCCAGACCGCCTAAGCGCACTGGTAGTGCTAGAACATCTCTATCCAGTTTGCTACCCTTGCGCTCTAGGATTGCTGGTATAAGGACTTGGGAAATAGCCTCTTCAAGTGGCTCTAAAAGATCTTGGATATCAGGGAGAGTTCTTAGGAAGTACGTCCAACGATGTTTTAAACCGAACGTGTAGGCGGCATAGTTGGCCTGCGGTTGAGCCCGTGCAAATTCAGCAAGCTGAGCAACTTCATTAACCCAGCTAGTTACTTTCTCGTACGGTTGACATAGTCCCGCAGATAATCTCTTGAGCCAGGAGCCATAATCAGGGACGGAGACCGTAAGTCTTGGGATGCGCGTGGACCCATGATATGGGACAATTTTTCTATTTTTAGAACAAATTGCGCCATCCTGACGTCATATATCCGCGCTGATCCACGCACGTGTCTTGGGCTCTCGCGTGGATGTTGTCACGTTGTGTGATGAAATGGTGAGAGCTGCGAGATTTCACAGCGATGACAGGGAATAAGGCAGAGAAGAACCAGGGCTCTTCTATGGACTTTTACGCCCTGATTTAATGGAAAAGGTGTGCTATTCAGGGTCGAGAATTTCTTTAATTTCGTGCTGTGAATGAATAAAATCTGCTAGCCGGCTAGTTTTTCCCGTAAACTTTTGTGTTTGTTTTGTAGAGAAAAGTTCTGTAAGAAAACTGTTTACTCCAGTATCGAGTTAATTTGTGAGTTTGCCAAACAATGCTTTATCATAACCAAAACCTGTGTTTGATAGTTTCTTGTTGTTTCTGCTCGTTTGGCGAGTTTGCAAAAGTTTTATATAGGCAAGTCTGACGCGTACGAGTAGTTCATTTGCATATAGTGCAGCGCGTGCACTTTCAAGTCCGAGTCGGTGTTTTCAGATTGTGAACAAATCGTGAAAAAGATTTGTGTCGTTGTCTTTTGTGCTG